>JABXJD010000334.1:560000-636092 GCA_013375575.1 Percina caprodes | reverse complement strand
ATTTATAGACGTAGACATGCAAATCTGTGCTGTTGGCCATTAAGCTGCTATCTTGACAGTGCTGAGGTTTGACGTAAGATAGGGCTAAGGAGACCAAAATAGAGTAAGCTATCATATTAGCGGTTTCGCGCCATACACTTTTACATAACCACCCTCTGCTGCAGTATTAACTGCTCCACAAAAGAGACACAGTTTACAGTCACTTGTGAACTCCATGTTACAAATATGTCTCTTGAATAAACTCGAATAAGCAACCAGGAACCGAGAAAGCTAATTGTAACTGGCAGTTAGCTTTCTAGCCAGCTAGCCTTGTGGGCTATGGGTGACGGTCAAGGTCACATGACTGACATTCAGCCGGAGGGGTCAGTAGACCAGTTTTTAGTAGCCTTACTTGCGTGTCTACTTATACTGTTGAAGAATGTAAACCGTGAAGAAGCACATAACACAACTGTCCTCAAAAAATTAGTAAAAGACGATACAGCAATAAGAAAAACAGTAAAGCTAAAGTAAGTAAAGTTAATCAACCTCCTGTTTTATTCTATCACCTCTATTTACATTTGACACATTGTTTTTAAAACAATGCAATGGCTAACCTTTCAGAATATGATATTTTATTCATTATAAATATTCATGAAAACTTCAGATTTTATCAGACATATGGATCCCCTTGAAATAATGTACTTTTTAATTTCTATATCTCCAGCCTCCACCACATGTGTTTACAATGTCTACAGAAATATCAAATGAGCACACGGCCATTGTCATTGTTAAGACAAAAAATGTAATTTCTAGAAGTTCCTGTTGAAATGTGCCCACTGTACTAATTTCTTCAAATACCAACTCCTAAAACAACATAACATTATAGCATATTAGCTGGCTAGCTACTGTGCTAGATTGGCTACCTCCCGGTCATAGCGGTCCATGTAGAGTCTCCCTGTGGGCTATTGTGGCTGGCTAGAGATTGAATTTTCCCAGCTGGCATGTCATCAGTTAACTCACCACCCAGCCACATAAGGATGATTAACTCTGCCATGCCAGTAGCCTGGTGAGACTGGGTACTTATTCAAACATTTCCGAAGTACCCGTGTGTCTGGTCTAAAAATGTGATGTACTTGATGGGAACTTGGAAGCAACAGGGTATAAACAATGCAAAGTAGGGCCCTTTAACAGATTAATATGGCCACTGGCAAATTATTTTTGATTTGATTTGATTTATTTAATTGTATCACGAATGCCTTACACATGAAAAGACATCAAATACAATTGAGGAGAAAAACACAATTAAGTCCAGGAGTTATTTCCACTGTGGTCCACAACTTATAACATCAGGACAAGACATATAGGCAATGGTTCCTTTCCCTAATGGGGTCTTAAATTTAAATTATGTGGATAGAGGTAAAGGTACTAAACCCTAACCTTGTTTTACTCTTGTCATTTGTTTTTGATCATGACAAGAAATATTTTCTAACCAAATAATCAGTTATTATAATCACTCACTTAATAAAAGAAAAAACACTGAAGAATGAGTGCATCCCTGCTTTCATGGTGAAATCAACATTGCATAGCGTCTGCAGGGGCTCCTATTAGATCACTTCATAGGGGAAGCAACAGGTGCTGCTGCACTGCACAAAGGTAAGGGAAACACCAGTAGCACTCAAGGACAAGGAAAAAAAGCACTTCTACAAAAGAGAAAGAGAGAGAGGGGCAGGCAGGTGGGTGGTAGAGAGACATTGCTCTTTCATCTCTCTCACCCCCCTCAACTGGAGAGCTCTTTCTCTCTCCCTCTGTGTGCTGTAATGCTCACGTTTCCACACTGTGTTTCATCATCTCTCTCTCTCTGTGTGGTTGTAGACTACTCACGGCCTCACTCTCTCCCTCTGTATATACTTATCTCACTCCCTCTCAGTGTAACTCCCCCTCCTACACTCAGTAGCAGTGGTACCTCTGGGAAACACTGTATGCCTTTAAATCACATTTATTGAGCTAAGGCCATGTGTGTGTGTGTGTGTGTGTGTGTGTGTGTGTGCGTGTGTGAGAGTAAGTGTGTGAGTGTTTTCTCATAGTGGCTGCCAACATTTCTGTTGGGGTTTCCCTCTCTCTCTCTCTCTCCCTCAGCTGATGTGGTTTGGCTGGCCGGCCTGCCTTCACGCCGTCTTACTGTTACTAATAACAAAAACGCTGGCTGGCTGGCTGGCTGGCTGGCTGGCTGGCTGGCTGACTGGCTGACTGGCTGGCTGACTCCAGTCCTGTCTGATTAACATTTGTACTTGCTGGCTGGCTAAAGGGCCAGATATAGTCCAAGACAGAGGACACACACACTTTTCTGTTTATATGTTACACTGACAATTTTTCACACGTTTATAGGCACACGTGATCCGTGTGTAGACTGCATGAGGACGGTCTGTGTGGACCGGGAAGTCATGATTTACGACGTGGTTAAGAGTTTTCTTATGAAGATAGTAAACTCAGAGTACATCCTCTGAATCACTGCCTACATCTCAGATTTGTTCAGTGATCTAAATAAGTGCCAGTCTCATTGACCGCCTATTCTTCCAGTTGGGGAAACAGTTGACTAATCAGAGATTTGTAATTTGGATTAAGAGTGGGGTGTGTAGCTAGCTAGCTAGGGAAGAGTCTGTACAGCAATAACATTAGGAAGACAGCTTTCCGTCAACTCTAACTTTCTCTGTGATCACAGTACAGCTGATCACACAATACAGTGATTGTCAGTAATCTGCATTCATTTTGTCAGTGTGGCAGCACAGTAAACACACAGTTTGCGTGGTCAACAGGTAGCATTGTGAGCACTAATTTATGCTTGATACTGGAAAATGTGTTTAATGAAAACTTTTTTTTACCAGATGTGATCTGGGATGTACAGCTGTTTTCTCGGACCAAAACAAAACAACAAAGAACAGATTGATCCTTTTTTTTTTTTTAAACTATTGTTTAGGCATTCCTGTGTGGAAAGAAATGAAACCGACCTCAAAACGCCAATGTGGCGTAGTGTTTTAGGTGTGAATTGTGTTTTTGGAGACTGCTATTTAAAGAGAAAGTTGTATGTAACTAATAACTCGGTACTAACTAACGCATCTGCTCTGCATACTTGCTGACAGGCTTGGTGTCTTGTCTTTCATGCTTAAATAATCGCTCCACTGAAAAGATCTGACTGAATAGCAAACTTGGTGATAGGAAGGTTACAGACTGGCTGGCTGCCTATTTGTTTTTTTGCTGAATGACTGAGACCTTGTGGGATGTGAGGAATTTATGAGCTGGCAAGATGCCGAGAGAGACAGAATGTGTGAGTGTGTGTGTGTGTGCGTGTAGAGAAAGCGAGAGAGGCATAGCGCGCGAGAGAAAGAGAGAGAGAGAGAGAGAGAGAGAGAGAGAGAGAGAGAGAGAGCTGAGGATTGACGAAAGAGCAAGTGGAAAATAGAGCAGGGGAGAGGAGGAGGAACACAGGGAGTTTTGCTTGGCTGGAGTCAAAGGAAGCAGAGAAGAGGGTCTGCCCCCCCACCCCTTTTGAAAAGAGAGGGAGCGTAGCAAACCACACACACTGCTGGAAAACTAAGGAGAAAGACAGGAAAAGAAGAGAACAAAGACTGGAAGAGAGGAGAATGCCCTAAAAAAAGAGAACAACAATGGAGAGGTTTGAGAAGGACGGAAAAACAGAGTGAAGTGTGTCTCACCTCATTGTTGATATCAAACACTCCCTCCTGGATCTTCTCATAGATCTCCTTGGCTGTGTTGATAAAAGCCTAAGATAGAGACAGGAAGTGAGAGAGAGAGAAGAGGAGATTAAATTCATATTCAGATGTTGACTCCTCATTAGGAATGCAAACAGATTAAATGCAAGTTTTTGAACAACTGCTAAATATTCTCGCTAAAACATGACTTTGCTCAGCAGATCTTTTTTGGCTGGAAACAGTCGATCACTATAGCTGAAAGTGTGAGTTGATTTGATAAATATTCTATACAGGTGTTTGAGAAGTATTAGTAAAGAGCTCACACACTCCGCATTTAAGAGGTTGCTGCTGAACAGAATTGCATTCACAAGTTGCGGTAAACACTCAGACAAACAAAACCCAAACATAGACGCCGTGAAAAACAGTATGTGTGTCAAGTATGGCATGTCGAAGCTTTACACCAGCACTTGAAGACTGCAAAATGACAATATAACTATGGCAAAAATAAAATGAACCAGTGTTCCTTGCATACTGATGATGTGACTAGAAACCAATATGGCTGCCTGGGACGCTAACAAAATGCACTCCGATATTTAAAATACTTTGGGAGACGTGTGGTGGTGGCAATGTTAGGTATTATTAGAAAACGGGCTAAAACATACATAAAGGTTTTTTAAAAGGAGACAAATCACAATGGAGGACTAAGATTACTTTTGGGGATTGTATTACCTTCATGATAGCTTGAGAATGCGAGGAAAAGGGGGAGAGAGAGGGGTGGATTCGAACCCAGGCGCTACAGGGTGAGCTAGAGGTCCCCCCCGCAGCTCTTAAAGTATTACTTTAACATTTTTTGGAAATACATTAATACATATCATTCTGTGACATGAGAAGAACAGTATGGATCTCATGTGTGTGCATTAAGTAGAGCTTAAGGATGGATGTAGTAAGATTAGCACAAAGACTGGAAGCAGATGGAAACCGCTAGCCTGGCTATGTTAGGTGTAGTGAAAAACTACACCCAACAGCAGACCTACATCTCACAAATTAAAACAGTGTATCTTTACAGAAAAGTAAAAACGACACGTTGAGGGTTTAGGGGGAGTTATGTGTTGGAACCATTTTGTGGTGATGTGAACCACAGCTGGGCAGGGCAAATTTTTGTGCAGCTTCTGACAGTCTTGTTGTCCCAGTTGATTTGGCAGATAAGGAACAAGCATGTCTGTATAGAGACCAAAGCCAAACCTGTGCTCGCCAACTTAATCTGAACAGGAGACACTGCACAGAAGTGCTGAGCGGCTGTTCATTAAAAATAGCTCCAGAACATCCCTCTAAAACCACAACAAAACCATCTCACTCTTGAAAAGAAAGCAAATAAGTATTATAGGCTTTTTTTCTTCAACAATGTTTTTATTAATTTTTCATTGCAAATAACATTTTCAAAACACACATCCGTTCTTAAAAGAGGTTATCTACTTTACTTATTCCATTCTTTGCCCATATCTGGAATCCTGCATGCAGCTTGCCTGTTCCCGATACTAGAAATTTAAGGTGCTATTGATATTTAAAAATATATATATAAAAAAATCTATTTACAGTGAAAAAAAACAATGTGTGAGTGCTCTCTATTGGACAAGCCATCTAACGGTGACACTGTTTTTCATTTGTGTAAAACCAAGTTTGGTATTTCTGTAGTGCAATTTCTTGTTACTTAGCGGCAGACAAATACTACGATACCATACCTGGCTGATTTATCGGTCTAAATTAAAAGTGTATTTCATGAAATGTTGAGCAATATCTTTATTATTTAAAATGCTTTATTTTGACAAGCATGAAACTGAATTACATGATTTTCTACTTCTTGGAAATCAGGCTCTCACTAGCTGTGTAGCCGCGAGTTAAAATGTTATCAAATCAAACCATTGTTGACTTTTGCAAAGTCTTTCCTTTATCCCTCTGATCAAATAAACTGCAGTTTTCTTCTTCCTCAACACATTGGTTTATTTGATCCTGTTTCAGTATTCAGTTTCAAGGAAGGAAGATGCTTTAAAAAAAATGAAGTTTTGTTTAGACTCAAAGAGATCAAAGATATAGAATATTTTAAGAAGTATAATTCCTGACTGAACACTATTTACGGTCCTTTAACAGCTTTGAGAAAACCATGTTAGAAGATGCTGAAACCCTGCAGTTTTGCTTCTTGTTGTCAACAGCTGCTACAAGAATACGATATGAGCAGAGCGCACACAGAGACTACACACAATCTGTTTTCTTTCTAGACACAAACACACCTCACTGACAGCACTGTGAGGCTCAAAGATGATATAAAATGTGGAATTAAGCTCCCTGAGCTACTCGCCTATGACTGTGGTATCAATGCAATTGTCTCCAGGGACAGTCTCTTAGTGTTTGTGTCTCAAGGGTCAAAACTGGAGAGCAACTAGGATATACTTCTTGTGCAGTTTGCATGATCTGACCAGGGTTTTCCCTGCATAGCTAAGTCAAAGGCAGCCTTTCTCTTAATTGCCAAGACAAACGTGGAGGCCTTTTATTTCCCAGACAAAACTATTGTGCCTTTGATCAGCAACTGCTTTGATGTGCTTATACCAGTAAACCACTGACACAAATCAGACCCCTTCTGATAAGACTTTGTCCCAGGATACCCTAACCGATTTTTGTCTTATAGTGAATAAAACCCATGAGCAAAATAGTTATACAATCTGTCATTGTGTTACTTATGGATAGAATTATAGTGAAAATAAATTATTCCTTTTTTGTTGGGGACACCCTGGAACCCCTTCAAGGACCCCACTTTGAGAACCACTGGCTTATACCAAGCGCACACACATTACACACGGCACTGGTGCAGAGGCAACGGGGGAATGATACATCAAGTAAGCGATGAATTGTGGAAGGCAAACAAATGTGCGTTTTAGCAACTGCCAAATACAGGTGAATTTGGCCGGGGATGGTTCTGTCTGCAGGCTGCTTTAAAAGTAGCGGGGATAAGGAGTTGGGCTCCGGTTTGTGATTTCCTCGTCTCGGTGATCAGCACATCTGGGTGATGCAGTTGAATGTGCGCTAGCATGTTCCACTACCAACTGCCTCCACGCACAAATTTGTCAGGCCAAGAAGAAGTGTGTTTCCTAAGCAGAGTCATTAAAGAACTGAAAATATGGCCTGAACTTCTATCTGACACCCAGTCTGAAAATAGACAGAGGAGCCCAAGGGTGCTCTCTTGTGCACTCGGTCCTATTCACTCTTGTCCTCTTTCCTTCCTTTAACACACATCACTGTATGCCTTGTTCCTTCACAGATCTCTACACTTCTTGAAATATTAATTTCTGGTGTGTGTAGATTGTATGACGGGAGTAAATGAAAGGAGAAAATGGGGATACAACATGGAGAAGGAGAGTGAAGAAAAAACATTTAGGGAAAGGGAAAAACTAGAGGCACAGTAGTAACAAGTAGAGAAGATATTAACAAGACGAAAAAAAGAAAGGATTAGATGTGACGAGCATGAAGAGTTAAAAAAAGCAGCAAAGAATGGAAAGAGAGAAAAGGTAAAATAAAAATGAGAAGTTAAGTAAAATAGACAAGAAAACCGATAAAAGAAAGACAAGAAATAAAGACCAATAACAGAAATGAAGAGGCAAAGGAAAGGGTCTCAAGGAAGGGAGGAAGTAAGGAAAGGAGAAAGGATTGGAGATGAGACCATGAGAAGATGCTTACAGGAATCTCTCTCTAAGGACCATCCCATCAGCCAGTGTCCACCCACAGACTCTGACGACAAACCTAGCGCACTGATTGGTTGCTGGATGTCGCTGAGGGGAGGCGGGGTGGAGGTTATGAATATGTATGAAGTTATGTATAACTGGCTGATATACTGCTGGAGAGAGAAAGGGAGATGATGGAGAAGAGGGAGGAGGGGAGGAATGAACTGAGGGAGGAGGGGAGGAAGAAATGAATGGAAGAAGGCAGGAGGAGAAAGGGGAGGAAGATATGTTTGAGGAGGAAACGGAGGGCAGGGTGGGGGGAAGGAGGATGGGAGGGAGGTAAAGAGCAAATGATGGACGTCGAGGGATGAGAAGGGATGGCGCGAGGAGAGATGAAGGGAGGCGAGGTATCTCGAGGATTCAGAGGACACTAATGAGACAAATTAATCATCACACACACACACACACACACACACACACACACACACACACACACACACACACACACACACACACACACACACACACACACCTCCCTCCCCCCCTCATCTTAACCCCAGTGAGCACTCTACTCAACAGTGATGTGGGTGTTTGCATGATATAGGCCAGGCAAGCGAGGGTAGAAAAAAAATCAATGTAAACAAACACACACATACAAACTCTGCAGTGCCCCCGGCTGGCATGCTGTGCAGGATGGGATTACTTATGTGATTGGATAAGTGAGAAAAGGGTCCCCGAGGAAAACCGCCATGCATTTATTACACACAACAACACCCGAGGTGTGGCTCTGCAAGGGGCGGAGCAGTGTGCCTCATGACGCTAATGTAAAGCGGGCAAGGTTAGGCTCCAGCATGGTGAGCCATGATGCTACAGGTAACCAGTCAAGTCAACGGGAAAGTTTTTATGCTAGTGTGAGAATCTATTCAGGGAGAGCATTTAGACACAATAAACTACAATAGGTGCTAAAAGCTAACAATAAGACTGATCGTATATTTATCATCCATCCCAACATAACTGTTCACCGTTGAAGACTGCACTGTGGTATTTATCTTTTATGTGCACAGACTAATATTCCATTCATAATACACATCCAGCAACACTCAACATTTTGGTGTACTGTTGTTTCCACAATGACACAGCACTTCAGTGGTGGTAATGAGGAAGGTAGTGCTCTAGCTACCATTGAGGACATCAAAAGGTCTTCCTATGAATCCTTGTGCTAAGGCTTTCTAAATACAGTGTGGGAATGGCAGACACCACCACTGCCAATTACAACTATACAGAGATGTAATGACTGAATGTTGATACATTGTATAACTATTGCATAAAGAATGTGAGCTATACATTTTCATTATAATTCATTAAAATCTTAAAAAAAACAAGAACCTTAAGTTTTTTTTTTTTTTTTTTTTTGTTTCTTTTCAATTTATCCATTTCTGGCAAAAAAAAGACGAGTCTACAGCCATGCTGGCCGCTCTATGAGACTGTGCGTTGGCAGTGGTTTGAGGTTATACAAACATCACTTTGCTAATATGCTCACACTGACAACGCTAACATTAGGATGTTACCAGGCATAATGTTTACCATGCCATCTTAGCTTAGTGTGTTAGCATGCTTGTTTTGGACAAAATTTAAATTTTAAGTGATGATGGCAACAGAGAAGATCCATCCTCTGTGGAACATAAATACCTGTCCAAATTTTCACACCAATTTATAAAATAGTTGAAGCAAGCATGGAAGGACATTCACAGAAAGTATGACAAAATGGGTAAATTAAATCACAAAATGTGATTTTTCACAGGTTAATTGTTGGCTGGATAGTCCTGGGTTAGTCATATCGGTAGTCCTGGATACAGCCCCTGGAGAGGCTCTATGTCTCACAAACTGGCTTAATATCAAAATATACAATGAAGAGTGATAAATGAAAGCTGGGCTTCAAGACTCACTGTAACAGGACATTGACACATTGGACAGTGAACTTTAACTAAATGTAAACTCGCCAATGAACATTCCAGCTAATAACGAATCATGGCTTGGTGATAGTTTATACATCCTGACATATTCAAGGATTTAGTCTAGAGGACTACAAATGTCAACGCGCAGCACTGACATCTGTGAAACAGTAGATAATGTGTGTGAAACTATTGTGTGGCCCTTCTTACAAGAAGAGATTTACATTACATATGAGCAAAAATCTTTTAGCATTAGTGTTTACCTGCAAGGAGTAGTAGGTGGAGTTTATAAAAGTGTGGAACTCAAGTACAGGTAAGCTGTCAGTTAGTGAAGTCATGCCAAAACAACAACTTGTCACTTTCAAAATGTAGTGCATGTGTGCATGGGTATATGTGCATGTGTGTGCAAATATTATTACCTCCTCTACATTAGAGGCAGTCTTAGCTGAAGTCTCCATGAATATGAGGCCATGTTCTCTGGCAAACGCTTCACCTTCCTCTTTCTTCACCTCTCTCCTCGACTCCAGGTCACTAAAAACACACACAAACACACGCATTGATACAAGGACATAATGTGTTTTCAATGGTCAGCTAAACGTAGAAAGATGCAAGGTGCCCGAATAGCTCAGTTGGTAGAGCGGGCGCCCATATATAGTGGTTTACTCATCGACGCAGCAGATCTGGGTTTGACTCTGACCTGCAGCCCTTTGCTGCATGTCACCCCCCTCCCCCATCCCCTCTATCAATTCTTCAGCTGTGCTGTGAATAAAGGCCTAACAATGCCTTTATTGAAAAACTTAAAAAATGCATTTCTATCACCACCAGGCTTTTGACATATCTTTATCCCATACAACGCTATGTTATACAGACTCATTTAAAAATTGCCTACATTATGTATTTAACTTACATTAGTGTAGAACAGTTGGATTTATTTAACTTTGAAGACAAACTAGTGTTAGGTTAGGACCCTCAACACATTGATGGTCCCTTCTAATGTAGGACAGGATGTAACCATCACCATGTCATGCATCTTACCTCTTGTTACCAATGAGCATTATGACCATATTGGAGTTGGAATGTTGGCGAGCGTCCTCTAACCAGGTCGTCAAGTGATTAAAGGTGTCCCTTCTGTTAAAACAAACACAGAATCTAGTTTCAATCTACTTTCTCATTGATAAAACAAAAAAGATAAACATCAGAATCCTATCATGAAAGAGCTTTACAGAATACACATTGATATCTGACTTGACTTTTCCTTGAATGGTGAATGATGCTTCCTCTTGCGCCTCATCTCACCTGTTACTCCACCTATCATGGTAATTCAGATTCACTCACAAGTGAACAAGTTTTTATTTAAATGCACTGAATCCTAAGTAGATCTGAACACAAACATTTTGCACTGGCCCTTTGCTCTAGTTTACGGTCCTCAATCAAGACATACTATCCCTCTAATAGGTCCACGGTGCCCAACACAATTTTAAACAATATTAAACTCCCTACCAGTCCTAAAGAATATCCACAGAAAATCTATCAACATCAGGTCAATCCTTCTTTGACATAGAGAAAGCTGTTGGAGGGGAGATTTTGACCTGATGGTAGTGCTGGACAAAAGGTCACAAGGTCATGACAATCATTAAGAATCAACCTCTGGAGACTATGAAGATCAATAACAAATCCAATTGTCAATCTAGCAAGTAGCTGTCTTACAGTGTATATATATTGCTGTGGAGCATAGCGTTGAATTGATGGAAAGATAGACCAAGACCAGCTGCTAGTGGGATTTGAGCTCAGTGTAAATGCATCCAAGGTAGATTTGAATCAGATTGGGTGACATTTCCTCTTTCCTCATTTCCCCACATTTCCTCTGACACTGCCATTATCAGCTCAGAATTTTCATTTATTCGGTGAAATATAATATGAAAAAAGTTTGATTCAGACATCCATGGTTCACAGACGATAAATCCTAACGACGCTGGTAATCCTTTGACTTGTCCTCTAGCACCACCATGATTAAATTGACCACTATTAAATTGGGTTCACACATTCATAGCTTCACTATCAGGTCAATTTTGTCCAAAAGTTTGCAACCAAATACCTGCAAAACTGTTGATTCCCATCAACCTCAGCAGCCCTTGAGTTTAGTGGTAATTAGCACACTAACACGCTAAACTATGATGCTGAACATGGTAAACATTATACCTGCTCGATCAGACATATTAGCATTGCTATAGTTAGCATTTAGTATATACTATCTGGAATTGCATCTGTGACCTTCTGCAATCCATTTTTACTTTTGGTGCAGCTATATGTGTACCAAAAAGTCAAAAACATCAAGCTAACCTACAATATTTGTCCTATCACAATTTGCTCTCATCTTGCAAGTGGCAACTTTTCATGGTGAGGAAAGGATGCTTGTATTAGGACAGGTTGATGTCAAAGTCAGGGCACAGTTGTATCATTGTTTCTCATAGTACAGTGGCATCCAACTCCACAATGTTCCTCAATGCAGCTTGGCTACAAAGTGTGTAAGGCTCTGTCTGATTGATTTTGTTACCTTGTGATGTCATAGACTAGCAGAGCTCCAGCCGCTCCTCTGTAGTAAGACCTGGTGATGGACCGGAACGACTCCTGACCAGCCTGCAGAAACACATACATATATTAATAAACAGAAATTGAAATCTGAATAATTGAAATGACCACAGACGACTGCTGATGCTTTGGTTTTCTAACAGGCCCGGACAGCAGGAATCTGATTCTGGCTTACAGGCCTCATCTATCTGTCCTATAGGTCATCCTCACACCAGTCCTTTTATATACAAATCCCGTTTATCGAGCCTAGTCCCATAAATGTTCTGTGTCATTCCTGATTCTCCAGCACAGTCTGGCTCTGGCTTTTCAGTGAGATGGGGAGAGGACAGGAGCAGAGCAGAGCCTGTAATTAGATACAATGGAGTTCTCTCTTTCTTTCTTTCTCCATCTGTCACAATCCCTTTCTTTTTCTCTGCTTGTCTGCATAATCTCCCAGTTTCCTTACTTATGAACAACCCGCAAGGTCCCATCAGTGCAGCTGCAGTGTTATATAGTGTCATACGGATTTAACCTGTAGTATTTACTGTATGCCATATAAACTGTCTGTGTAACCCACCAAATCACGTTGTTCGTTCACTTCCCCTTCCATTACCACCCCTCATTGTCTCACCTCTACTGTCTCTTCCTTGCATCACTCATCTTTTCATTCTTTCTCCATAAATCCCTGGGCATCCTTCTTTCCATCACTCCTTTCACCATCTAGCTCTCTAACCACCCCCTGCCATGTCTATTCACCGTCTGTCTCCGTCCCATGTACAGTAACAATGTTGTCTGTGTTTCGTCCTGGCCAGAGTAGAAAACAAAACAGCACTATCCTAGCAGCTGCGGCCCTGCTCTGACCTCATCTGAAAAACCAGACAGCCAGTCACAAACACAATCAGTCGGTGAATCATTAAGCAAGTCAGAAGACCAAGCTGCTAGTTGTCACCCAGTCTGTTGGTCAATGAAGCAGTGAGACATCTAGTCATCCAGTCACTGAGCAAGGTAGTTAGACACCCGTTCACAGGGTTCAACCAGTCAGACAGAGGACCAGTCAGTAAACCAAACAGCTAGTTAGACATTCACTAAAACAGTCAGTTATTCAGGGAGCGGCCAACCAGTCAATAATGCTATTAGTGAATAAATGATAAATAAGGGTGAAAGAGAGGGACCGCTGTGTCTGGCTGCCATCTGGCCTACATAATTGTGCGCACCAACACACATACATGCACACACCCTTATTCATATGGCATGTGCAGCCTGCACAAAGATCTGACTTGGTTGCTCCAGCCATTTGGTGATGATGGTGTATTGTACAAGTCTAGTAAGCCCCGCTGGTTTTCATTGTGACCATCTAATCAGGGACTATACAACACCTGGACCACCAGTCCATTAAGTAGCTGGTAGGATAGAAAACCTGCAGTAGTCGCTGAGTTTTGACAAGCAGGACTGACATCACTCAGCAGTGTTTTTCCATGGAGCTCCTACTCCACCTGCTGGTCAACTGGTTAACTGCATGGGCAGGAAGCCATAGTACGCAATGGTCTGAATCACACATCCTTTTTCTGGATCTGTCCCAACACCCAAACTAGCAGTCTTGGGAAATTAGGTGTGTTTACGGGTCAGCACCACAGTCTGCCGTACAACACCAGTCCAGTTGTTTGTCAGTTTATGACATGCAGAATTCAGCCTGAATCTTATTATAAACTTGATTTATTATTTATTTCTCTCTTCAACTGGAAAACCTGCATGTTTTTGGTTTTCATTAGTTTTGAGATATTTGTCCAAAGCTGAAACATTGCTTTAAGTCCTAAAAAAAGGAGGACAGGGAGACAGCATGAAAGATGTTGCTAAACTAATTAATCGATTCAAAGGTCAAACCTCTTTTCTAGGGCAGGTGTGTCGGAAAAGGTAAAGCTTACTAACAATATTTGTTAAAGAAGTCCAGCACACTGTCCATTACACCTAACAAACCAATTACAACATTTATAAGTAAGCCTTCTTGTCATAGATCAGGAATCTAATTCTGTCATTCATTCCAGATCCTTTTTTTATTGGGGCACGTAATACATAATTTTATCTCAAGCTCAAATTTTTATATTAAAATTAACTCATTCATCAAAATTACTTTTTGAAGACTGACGAATCAAAATGAATTATTATTTAAGAATGTGTCATTATAGAATTACAAGTTAAACTTAAAGTGTAATACCTGCAGAGATCCATATATTTACAGCCTTGCATTTAACTCATAATTTAAGATTTGTTTAGGTCTTTTTACAGACCCATTGATATGCTGCTGCAATAAGGAAAGCCTCCTAAAATAAGAAATATTACCGTATCCCAGATCTGCAGTTTGATCTGTTTGCCATCTATAGTGATCATCCTTGCTCCAAACTCCACACCTAGACACACACAAACAGAAGAATGTGAACTGGTTACTATTAGGTTCTGACTTAATGAAAAGCCCTGCTGCTTATTAATGGGCCTTTTAATTAATTTATTATCTCAAGTGTCATAAAGTTCTCACATAAAAAACAACTGATTATGATCATTATTAGTGGAGACTGAAATTTGATATCATAAAGAGTGACTGACAGAACAAATACAGTGGTGCTCAAAAGTTTACATACACATGCTTAAGTTGACTAAAAAGAGGAATAAAAAAATCATGTTTTGGAAATTTATTTTAATACCTAAATTAAAAATGAGGTAAATCCAACCTAAGGACACCAACTTTGTGAATGAATAACGTATTGTAAATAAATAAATGTTCTTATTTAAAATACAGTATACATACCCTATGTTAAATTAGAGGCAGGCAGATTTATTATTAAAGGCCAGTTATTTCCTGGATTCAGGATATTATGCATCCTGATAAAGTTCCCTTGGCCTTTAGAATTAAAATAGCCCCACATCATCACATACTCTTCACCATGCTTAGAGATAGGCATGGGATACTTTCTATAAAATCATCTCTCAATGCAAATCAAACCAGGTATTAGTCTAACTGAAATAAAACCATGCCTATCTCTAAGCATGGTGAAGAGTATGTGATGATGTGGGGCTATTTTAATTCTAAAGGCCAAGGGAACTTTATCAGGATGCATAATATCCTGAATGAAATAACTGGCCATAAAATCTGCCTGCCTCTATATTTAACATAATGTATACTTATGACTGTATTTTAAATAAGAACATTTATTTATTTACGTTATTCATTCACAAAGAAAATTGGTGTCCTTAAAGGTTGGATTTTACCTCATTTTTTAATTTAGGTATTAAAATAAATTTCCAAAACATGATTTTTTTATTCCTCTTTTTAGTCAACTTAAGCATGTGTATGTAAACTTTTGAGCACCACTGTAGGGGGTATTTTGTAACGTATTATAAAGTGACACTAGTTACTGTCTGGTCACAACATTTGACTCACTTTTTATTTAGAAAACATCTCTTTTCGTTTTCTCATGTATCAGGGAAATTTTCACACACGCACGTGGTGACACCCTGAAATATTTCCACGGTTTCCAAATGTAAATATACACTAACCATCACATACACTGACAGTAAAATCAAATATCTACTTTAATTGGTCAGCTTCACTTTCACACCACAAACGAAGAGCACCGGTCTACTTGGAAGTGGACTGAGACCCCCCCCTTAAATTATCTCAAAAGGTGTCTTTGGCATTTCTGTACGGCAATTGTTTACTTGTTGCCTGCCACATGCACAG
Source organism: Percina caprodes (assembly GCA_013375575.1). Classification (NCBI taxonomy): domain Eukaryota; kingdom Metazoa; phylum Chordata; class Actinopteri; order Perciformes; family Percidae; genus Percina; species Percina caprodes. The sequence goes on along the minus strand of JABXJD010000334.1, from coordinate 620,443 downwards.
ACACTTGTATAGCTGTAATAAGCAAAAGACTATAATTTTAGCCAATTCCAGATGAGTTGACAAAACAGAGATGCTGTTGTGTATAGTGCGTGACCACTAAATAAAACAGGATGTCCTAACATACTTTTTTTGCGCATGTGATGGGAGAATGGACTGTGCATGCAGAGGGTTGTCTTTTTTCTAAATTCCTATTTAATAGGATGCTGACAAATGATCTGTACATGTGATGGGAGAGTGCACTGTTAAATATGCAATAGAATTCAATTTAATAGGGCATACTTTTAACAAAAACATGCCATAAGCCTTTTTGTATTGTATCCCCTCCCCCCAAATAAGTTCACTATTAAGAGGTGCGATTTTTATGATTAAATTGTGCACAAATTCCAGAATTCCCTAAATTCCTGAGCTTAAATTATAAAGCAAGATTAAGAATGAGACTGGTCTCCTTATTCTTAACATGCAGTGATACGTCTATTTTTGCGGTGTGCCGAGTTAAATAGGATTTGAGCTGTGTGAATTTTAGTGTGAGCTCAACTTTGCTTATCTGAAACAACAGGATGTTTTACTATGATAAAGGTTAATGATGTCAGTAAGCTGAAGCGGTTAATCAGCTCCACAAGTTTAGCCTGTTGGCAACAGCTGTACTGACTCTGTGTTGGTTTCTAACACTGTGTGAAATTAATAAAGAATGGTGATATTTTATACATTTCATGAATTTATTTCTTCTGATGATGTTAATTTAGTGCTGAATGTATGGCACAGGTGCTCTTACCAATAGTGAGATCGTGAACTGGCTGAAACCTCTTGTCTGTGAACTGTAGTAATAGACATGACTTCCCCACACCTGAAAAACAAATACACACCACATTACAGAAGGTCTAAAAGCTGCAAGAGGGGAACCGAGATTATGAGTCCCACATACATGCATGAAAACGACCCAGATGTATTTTCAAAGGTGTCACATGTGCTGAAAATAAAATACCACACAGGCCAACATCAATATGAAACCTATTACTTTTCCAAGCTCTGATCTCCCACACAGCACGGAGACACTGCTGTTTGTAGGTGACAACACTCTGCAGGAAGTTACAGATATATAACAATAATCAATGACTTTCAATTCATTCAAAATAAACATGGGATTATTAGATTCATCATCCAGTTCAAACAACCCCAACAAGAGCGTACACTTATTTCTCCAACCAAGTTCTAGAGTACCAGAGTTTATTACTCGCAAAAACAAATGGAGACACAACCAGTAAAGTGATCCCGACTGGTCCGGGCTAACGCTGTCATGTTAAGCCTGCTAACGTTACGTGGAGCGGGCCACGGCTGTTTACGGCGTGTAGCCTTTTCAGCGGGCGTAGCCGACAACTGTGAGTTATTTTAAGCCGAGAGAGGGAGGCTGTAAATCGGGAAGAGAGGACCGTGAGTTACCAGTGTGTTTAGCGATTGTTGCCGTAATCCTAAACCAATAAAGTGTGTTTAGTTGGGCGGAGAGGACGGCAAGGTAGTGTTATTTTTAATGGTTCCTACTGTAATTCTAAGACGAGGAAGCGTGTCTGTCTGGCGTAGGGAGAGGACGGAAAGGTTGTTGTATTTTTAGTGGTTCCTACCGTAATTCTAAACTGAAAAAGTGATTTTTTTTAGTTGGGTACAGAGCGCTGCATGAGCACAGGCTTTTATGACTGTTAATGTAGCAATCATCCAACGTTAGATGCTCCGCTGTGCTGTGAAGATGTCTGGCTATGTGAGACAAGCGGTTATGGATGTTGCAGTCTCAGCCTGGCAACCAACGAGAACTTTGAGTCTGGGGAGGAGGGTGCGGAGGAGACGACTCACTCCAGTATTTTGAATTTATAATCCAGCAACTATTTTAAACGCTAGCTGTCAGTATTACACATTGCACCTTTAGCTTTCAATGACAAGAAAAAACTAACACAGTGGACTATTGGATTAACAAGAGAGTGAATTATGCCTACTAATATGTAACCACAACAAATTCTAACCGCATTGTGAATAATTTGTGGAAATGCTATGTCAACAGATTCTCAGAAGCCATCAGATACAAAAACAGTGAGTGATTACTTCCTTGATTGCTTAAAAAGAATGTTTTCATGTCTATTTAAGATACTACTAGGTGTTTTGTGAAAAATTAAATCTTCATGAAAATATTATAGTGCTTCAGTTTTAAATGTGCAGCTTATAAGAAAGGACAAAAGTGTCCAACAGATGATGAAGATTGCTATTTAATGCTCATTTTACAGATGTGGGTTTAAGCTAAGATGAGCATTCAGAGGTTTGAGTTTAGGGAGCATGTGTCAACAAGCAATGGATGGGAGGAGGGGTGGGGCGAGCAGAGAAGAGAAGGATGCTAATGAGATGGCCAGAAAGAGATGCTGACATTCAAGGAGGGGACAGAGAGGGACGTGGTCTTCCTCCTTCATGGTTTCTAATGGTTACCATTGTCAGGCAGCGGGGTTGCTAAGCAGGCATCATCATGTGATGATAATGATAAGAGATGGAGGGATTGCAAGGAGGGCAACTATATAGGAGGTTTAACTAACAGGTCATCATCAACTCCATCCCACTTGTTGGTGTAGTCAACAGACACCTGCTTACAATACATGTTTACTACCAAGGCTCAATGGCTATCACAGAGAAGACATTAAGCTAAATCTGCTTAATTAGACAACAGAAATGATAACAGATGATTCTAGCACAATTTCCTATTTCTAGCTAAGCATGACAACCTGTGGTACAGAGCATGAGCAAACTGCCTACGAAGGCAGATAATTTAAAACCTACTATGCCTTGAAATGGTGACAGTGGTTACAATCAGTCATAATCAGTGGAGAATTATGCAATATGTTACAGTGCAGGGTCTTTCCTACAGCTTCTAGTTGAGGTAATAACACAAACAACAATTCAAAATGTGTAAACACCCACTGGGCAATCAGAAAACAAAAAGCCAACCAGGTGACTGTGTGGCTGGTTAGAGACAGGTTTACTTGATGGATGATTGACAGGTAAATTAATTTCTCTGCTTTGGCTAAGCAAACACCAGTCTGATTCAACAGAAAAGACTCATGAGATAAACAGCGGCCAGCATTCTGCTTTCCTTACACTCTAGTATAAGTGGTAGACTACAAATCTACATGCTAAATATAAGAAAGCATTTAAATTTTTATATTAACCAAGATGTTTCTCAACAGCACATTTTTAGCCCTTTAAAAGAGTGGTCAAATACAAAAACAGTGAGCGGTTACTTCCTTGACAAAAAAACAAACACTTAGAAGCATTAGAAACACAAAACAGGTTTGTTGCAGCAGCAGCTCCACTGAGACCTGTTGAACTTTAGTGATCATCCTCAGGCAATGTCTGAAGGGAAGGTCTCTACTGAACACCTAGAAAAACATTTTTAGTGTGAAACAGCAAACACAAAGTGTTAAAATACTTTTTTTACTGACACCAACAGTAAAAATGCACCACACCAAATTAAGCTTTTAGAGATGAATTATATCTTTTGCACTTACTTAGTTTTACTTTAGACTCAAGTCTAAATAAAACTAACACCCACATTTAGATTGAAATATGGAGTTACTGCTGGTGTAATTATTTATCCCGTTTGTATTGTTCTGGGTTGTTTTAAGAGCGGAACAATATTCTGTGCTGAACAGCACAAACATGAAGAGAAGATCGATCTGGAAACATTAGAAAATCCAAACATAAACCAGAGCTTTGTTCTTCATACAATGATACTTGGTCAATGTGACTGTTTTAACTGGAGCTTGGAATTGTCAGTTCTAGAAAGCTGGCTGTAGCTGTGGACACAGCAACAAGTCCTTTAGCTCAACCAGGTAAAATGCAGGAATATCCATTGAACATGTTGTCGTAATTACGGTTATTAGGGGAGAACATGTAGGCCAATAAAAAAAATTAACATATCTTTTACGTTGTGCTATGTTTTAAGAAAGATGGTTGATTAAGTTCCATTAGTTTCACAATTTCATTTCAGCCATAACGATATAAGTAGCTATACTTATAAACAAGACTAAAGGCTCGTTTACACAGCAGGTGTTTCAGTCTTATCTCATGCATGTCTGACGGAACAGATAGGCTATACACGTTTGTATTTATACACAGTGTTGTATTTGCTGAAAGTTTGACCTGCTGGTGGCAACAGATGAAAAGCCAGAGTGCACCCTTAGGGACCTTTAATATCTGTACCTAATTTCATGGCAATAAAGCAAACATTGTTCAATAGATTTTTCGCTGTAGATAAACATGGTGGAATTATAAACCGACCGACACTGGCATCCCTACAAGCCCAAAGTGTGGCAAAAAAAAAAAAAAATGAATTAAATAAAAATGAATCTAATGATAATCAAAACTATCAACAAATGAACAAATCTAAATTTAGTTTGAGCTTGTGTTTGTAGTGTGTCTAATAGTGCCTTAACATACCGAGGGGATTTCAGAAGCAAAGCAGTTATCAGAAAATGAAAGCCCATGTATGTTTAAAAAGGGGCTTCAAGATAGAAAGTCAATGGAAACAATGTAGCTTTTTTTTATTGACGGAATAAGGCATCAATAACAAGTTAATTTTGGCAGAGTGTTCCAGGTGGTTTCACTTCATTTACATTAATCAATGACCTGTGCTGCAGATGTATTTGAGTGTTGAGCAGGCCAATAAGATACTGCTCTGCTCACTTGCAGCAGTAACCTGAAGCTTGGCAAGGTCAGCAGATAGTGCAGCATTCTCTGCTGGGGAATCTGACAGAACGTCTGCCCAGAGGAACTGTCCTTCTACAGTCACTAGTGAGGTGCCTTTAAGCATGACAATTGACCTCCAGCCACTATACTTGAGCTGCCTAATGACAGTCATCCCAGTGGCCACCAGTTAAAGACTAGGGAGTTGTGGTACCTAAAAGTCTAATTTTAAATAAATAAATAAATAAATAAATAAAAACATGAATATGGGGCTTCCTGTGGTCAAGAGGTCTTAAACGCTGGCCATGCAATCACAATGTTTCCAGTTAAAGTCCGGCAGGGGATTTTTGTTGCATGTGTTCCCCCCTCTGTCATGCTAAACCCACTGGCCTTGTTCCAATCCAGAGTTACATAATTTTGATCCTGAAAATACTAATTTAGAATACAGAATACCACCTTTGCTATGAGGCCATTAGCCGAGTTGATCTGTCTAAGTCAGGTCATATGACAGCTACTGAGCCTCACTAGAGTCTCAGTTAAAGGTCTCATAGCATGAACATTTCACTTTATGAGGGTTTTTAACATTAATATGAGTTCCCCCAGCCTGCCTAAGATCCCCCAGTGGCTACAAATGGCAATAGATGTAAACCTTTCTCTGCTTTGCCCACCTAGAGAATTTGGCCCGCCCATGAGAAAGAGAGACGGTTCGCAAACAAGCAAAGCATGGCAGGTGGTCAAGGCCACACCCCCACCCTCAAAATTTGAATAAAAGAATTAAAAAAAAAAAGTAGTAAGTCTTTGAAAATGTGCAGATCTAGAGGCAGTGTTTCATAGAACAGTCTATTTTTGAAGGTTTAAACAGAGACTATAATTTTCTTTTAGAGTCAGTCTTTCTCCCAACCAGATCTGTGGAAAGGCTGGCTGGCGGCCACTGGCTGAAAGAAAGAAAGTCCAAACTAAAACAGAATTGACATCTTCATTTTTAATGACCAGGATCGAGAGTTCAATCAATACTGACATACTTCTATAACTCCCAATTACTGCCCAAGTCACTGCAAAGTGGCACCCTTGAATGTTTGAATTTCTTTAAGCATTATTTGGGGAATTTTACAGTTATGTGACAGCATACAGTAGAGCTGACAGGAAAAAGCGGGAGAGAGAGATGGTGAATGACATGCAACAAAGGTCACTAGCTGGACTCAAAATAAGGCCTTGCAAAATATGGCAAGCGTATTAACACCATTAGCCTACCAGGATGTCCCAGTTAGTACTGCTTTTTAACAAATTTCACATTTCAGAAAGGCTCAATGACAGGAATATGTGTTTACAATGACCACAACACAGTGATGTAAAATAATTATTTTGGATTAGAACTTTCCAGATTATGTCACACAGATTTAAATTTTCAGTTGAAGGATCTAGTAAAATACCTAAGGTATACCTCTAGGGTAAAACAATACAATAACAAGTTAAGGTACCGTAATGCAACTGGGAACAAAAGTGTTTGCAACTAAAGGATAAAAAAAAAAAAAAAAAATGCTAGATAGAAATACAAGGCTTTATACATGTCAGACATTTAGAGGTACAAACTAAAGCAAAGAGAGAAAAAACAATGCAGTATAATGGTGTCAGCAAAGAAGATTTTTCTTCCATCCCAAAATGTTGCCTGTGCATTGAACCTTTAAAATGTTTATCTACTTCATCTGACTGGCTGGCGCTGGATCTTCTTCATTCTCTGTGTGCAGTGGCAATGCTTATCACATATCTGAGCCAATTAGATGAGTCAAATCATGGAATCTTCCTCTGCATGCACAACTATTGACTGCTTTTTGACCATTACCTATTAAAAATCACAACACTTGGTATGGTGAACGTAAGGGTTGGACTGTGACCTGGAGGGTAATGGAAAGAAGACCAAGTCCTTTAAAGCAGAAATATGAAAACAGTGAATTCCTGTGATTAGGCATTTGTTGCCATACAGCTGGACCAGCATGGAGACCAGAGGTTGTTGTGGATGAAGCTGCTGGTCTTGTATATTGGGAATCTATTGTTGTTTGTTTTGGTGCATCAACATTGCAGTTACTGGAGTACAAACAGACAAACCCAACTGAAACATTTCAAACTACTGCAAACCATGACTATCCTCAGATAAAGAAGAAAGATAATGCCTAGCTGTACTAAGAAATAACCACTAAATCTTGAGATAAGGAATCCAAAAGAGATAAAGACAAGACAAGTTATATTATGCAAAATGCTGGCAAAAATGAAAAACAGACTAAATTAATTAAAATAAATGTGATGATGCAAGTCAAATTTTAAAACCTATAACATGTCTGCAGCCACACCTCTAAAAAGGTAAGAAGCTATTAGGTTAACAAATGTGACCAAGTCATAAAAGGAACTTTAAATAAAAAATAACTTCTATTCATTTGAATTTTAAAATATATGGCAGGCCAATGTTGAAATAATTCCTTCAAAAGTAAATAAATGGTAAACTCTACGTACTATTAGCATTAGTTAACCATATTATTCTCAGTAATAGGTTAGATGCTAAGCAAAAAAAAATTTACTCTGAAAACTCTGGCACATAAATGTAAGTCGTTTTTTATTTTATTCACCATTTAATGGAGTAAAATACAATAAAATACTACATGTACTGTTTCCAAACCTTTTTGCTTTAACCTATGTAAAAAAAAAAAAATTCCAAATCAAGTCAAATTGTTTTATCTAAAATGTGATGCTTGTGTCGGGATGTATTTGGAATAACCAACTCACTTAACCATAATCAAATTACAGAATTAGTTTAATATATAAAAGAACCTGACTGACTGCTTTTTCAGGTTTAAATTTCCCTTAGCAAACAATACGGCAGATAATATCCCTAAACACAATTCATCATCAAAAACCAGCTTGCATCATGTCATATCAGAATAATGAACACACGTAGGTAACACTCTATAGGCAAGTTTCCCGCCTGATATGATCTGCGTGTTTTCATGGGTAGTTAATACCTGTGAAACTAAAACTTGTTATTGCAATGATCATGTGTACCCACTCATTTTGCTAAGGAAACCTCTAAAACTGGATCACAATTGACCAAATTAGACAAATAAACACTTCTTTAGATGCATGCACTGTACACGGGACTGAGCAGAGTATTTCTGGTGTAGACATATATGTAATCAAGCTAGGACCTTGGCTAGATCTCTCTTCAGCATTGGCTACTAGAGATAAACAACAACAGCAGGCAAAACATGTTTCGCAATAACACTGTAGTAAGCTTTCTTGCCCACCATAGTAATCATCTCAAATTAATTAACACATATGTGCATTATGAATCAATAGCTTACACTATAATGAGTTTCTTGGTTTGGACTTCTATACTAACACTATAACAATTCCATAACAATTTAATTGTTGCTTTCTTCACTGAAAAACCTGGTTGGGTCTTGGCTGTATATTCGGCCCAAGTCTTTGGTTTGGCTTCATGTATTGAATAATATTACTGTACATTTCTTCCTCTACTTGAGTAGACTGCTGTTAATCCTGTCTGCTATTTGAACACTGGTGCTACATCATTACAATACAGCAGTATTACAAATGCACCTGCTGTCATACAGCCAGCTAACTAAGCAGGCCGCTCATCAGGAAAGCAAGCTAACGTTAACATGGTCAGAAATAAAAACTGCTCTACGCCATTTTAGGGAATATTAGAGGCTTTAGCTTTGCGTTTTGGCCTTCTGTGACAGGAAGCTAAACTAATGGAAACTTTGTTATTTGATGATGCAGTCACCATACAAATATATGTTTATTATGATTATCTGGTCAATGTATCAATGCCTAATGAGCCGTAAATGTGCTGTCGTGACAGCGGTTTGCTAATTATTTAGTGGAACAGCTAATGCTAGCTAGGCAGTTAGCTGAGCTAGCAAGCTGTGGCGAACACCCCCACCCTCGACGCAAACGGACAATAGGCCCGACTGTGTCAACAACTGCTACGCTAAAGTAGTATAGGAATATATTGTGTTAGGGTGCCTGTGTATAATTCTCTGACACTGAACGGGTGTTTTAAATATTACGCAAATATGTTAACACTGTAGAATTGGACCTGTCATCCCACCCCTCGCGTCTCTGCTTTTACCACGTCATTGGACTATCCAACACTGCGGAAATACACCACTAGCTCTGAGCTAGCTGAATGCTAACTGGCAGTCTAGCTGGCACTTGCTGCACCTTACCCGTGTCTCCAATGATGATGTATTTGAAGAGGTAAGCATACGCCATGGCCCCTGGTTTGTGCAGTCAGCTGTCTCGACCGTTACACCTTCGTTAAACCAACAGTGAACCGTGTGAAAAAAGGTAGCTGACAGCTCGTTAGCCTGTTTTTCTCTGTCGGTGTTGGGGAAGGAACAATAAACAGCCAGAGCCTCAGCTCTACGTCACACGGTCCGCCCTCGCCACGCTACAGTATGATGTCTTCAGGGTCGTCTCGGAAAATGTAGCCTACGAAGTGTTTTGTTACTCCGCTCTTTATTGAAATAAATACATAGATTTAGGTTGGTGTGGCACATTTCACACGTAAACCAAACGACTAAGCCCCCTTTAAAAATAAATTTTGTTTACTGTAAGAGATAGACACACATTGTCATAAAACAAACATTGTCTTACAATTATTTAGAAACTAAAAATCACTTTGGTTGCCCTAGTGGCAACATTGCTTATTGCAGCCCAGAACTCAAATTCAGTCAATAGGCTACTTGAAATTGCAAAAGTCATGCTATTTTCATGATTTTATGTCACCGGCTGGTATTTGGCTTTTAGACTAGGTTGACTTATGCAAATACAGTTTAAGTGACCTGGTTTGGTTTACTATAGTCTTTTGTCTGTTACTGCCCGTTGAAAAAACAGTTGTTGACTGTTTGCTTACATGAAGCCAATACGGTCATGTCACATTATTGTACCAACCTAAGATTGCAGCATTATACTGTGTTAAGTTATTTCAACCTAGATAGCTCAAAGTAAAAAAACAAAAACAAAAAAAACCATAACGATATAACCACACTAAATGGAGTCATTTTGTGGCAACAGTTTAAACAGTCTTAAAAAAGCAGCAAAACTTTTCTGCAGCTGAACTGTAGTGGCTCATCGTTTCCTGCAGGGAGAAGCAAAGTGCTGTGTAGTGCTAACACTGTGTGTGTGTGTGTGTGTGTGTGTGTGTGTGTGTGTGTGTGTGTGTGTGTGTGTGTGTGTGTGTGCGTGCGTGCAAAATGTAAAATCCTTAGCAATGCTATTCTCTAGAGAAATAAAGGGAGGCTGTCATCGTAGAATGGATCCTAACAATAGTAGGGTGAGGCACTATGGGTAAACAGCAAAACAATCCTGTCATCTGATCCTACTGAAGAAGGTTTTTGATATGCTAAAAATAGACTATATATTATTAATTATTATATTTATATATAATATATAATAAATATATGATGAATTAGCATGGTCTCTGACTGAGACGTAAGGTTACTCACACGACAAGGTGTTGCTCATTTTTTTCAAATCCTGGCTGATAAAAAGACGCTGGATAAAACACATCAGGTAAGCTAACGTTACACGTGGTTTTTCTTTAAAAAAACAATACATTTCATTCATCAGTTCAATTATCAATTACATATGTTACATGCAATACACAATACAAAGTTCAAGAACAAAAAAAACACATCACAGAAAATATACAAACCCATAAAGAACCTATAGAAACAAAAATACACAACAAATTTCTGATTCCTAATCAGATAAGTAAATAAGTAAATGAGGGATGAAGACAAAATTATATTGTGAAAATATACAATTATAAGAGGATACACAATCAAACTATAAATGTGTAAATGAATTTCACAACAGTATGAAATAAAGGATAAATAACCAATATAGTTCTACGGAAGCACAATACATTCTTATAATAAATTATAATATAATAATAATAATAATAATAAATTATAATAAAGTCCCACGTTGAGGTCCACCCAAAGGGGAAGGACTTCACCTCTTTATGCCTGCATTCAGAACTCACCTATTTGTTTTAAGATGGAGGGTGTGTAACCATAGACTTTAACAGTCTACATGTGTAACTGCATGGCTCAGGGCTTCAGGAGAGCTGTCTGCATTCACTGAAGCTTATCTAAGGTTAGCTGCTGCATGGCTGCTTGCTTAACCATGTCTAATTTTTTATTTCTACACACCCTTACAATGGGTTTTATGCAGATATTGAATTTCACTACTGCACATTAGGCTGTGTACAATTGTAGGCTATTTGACTTTATTCCTACATTTTATAAACTCACTCTTCTTTCAAATGGCCTTGGTGACACTTGTACAAACTAGGCTGCACAGACCCACCCATCCTCGTAACTAAAGTCGATGCTCTGCTTTCAGTTCCACAGTGTGGAAACAGGGAGCTCGGCTGCATTTAGATGGCTCGGAGGATAATTTCCTGATAAGGAATGTAGGGCAATTAACATCAGCAGCCTGGAGGATAGGGATTAATAAAAGAAAGAAATGAAGCAAGGAAGAACAATAGGGAACATGAACTATTTATCCCACCTGCCTTTTTGCACATGCTTTGTACAAATAACCCAAATAAATAATATGTCTTGTAGTTTTTTGGTGGAAATTCAAAAACTCTAAAGTATGCCAGTGCCCACATACAGTTCCATTTGAAAAGCATTACTGTCTGACCACTGAGATCCATGAGAGCCAGTGCCAAAAGTGAATGTGTGTGTGTTCAGTATCCAGTGTGTCAGAGTTTCTCTGTCCATCTTGAAGTCATCAAGGTTGGAGAACAGTTTGGCCTTTCACTCTCTTCGCCCTGCTGTGTTCTCCTTGTTTTCCCAACCACTAATGTCTCCTTTATCCAAGGGTGGGTCTGTCTGTGGCCTCCAACAGAAACACCAGCATGACCTTCCTGCCAGCCTTCCAACACACACACACACACACACACGCACCCACACACACACCCACACACACACCCACACGCACACCCACACGCACACCCACACGCACGCACGCACGCACGCACACAAACAATACCATCAAAGTATCCTAAACAACAGAAAGGTTAACAGTATCATTACATACAAGTCAAACTACAACCAAGAGACGTAATTAATTAATATAATTCAAATACTTAAAGCTAATATGCTTAGAACATAGAGGGAAGGTTGAGAAGAAGATACTGATCTGGAATTATCTGGAAGAAAACCTGGGTGAGAGAGGACACCTGCAGTCTGCCAAGTAAAAGAGAGAGAGAAAGGAAGTAAGACTGAGAGGAAGAAGAGAGGGGGGGGGAGATAACAGCAGAGCAAAGAGGAGGAGCAACAACAGAGTAAAGAGAAATACAGAGAGGCAGAGAGCTCCACACACATCAGTTAATAGCTGTAAGAAGACAAGAGTGAGAGCGGACATACTGTAACAGGATAAAAAGACAGAAAAAAATAGAAAGAGAAGGGAAAAGAAAAGAAAAGAAAAGAAAAGAAAAGAAAAGAAAAGAAGAAGCTAAAGACCAAGACATAAAGAAGAAAGTGAAAGGCACAGCACACTGTTGAGACTTCAGTTTTTGTCCAAGTGAACAGACAAAACCAGTGTGACTGAGAGTCTACTGGGAGGTTGGACTGGTTTCTACTCACAGTGAACAAACTGCCAAGCACCATGGCTGACAACGTGATTGAAGAGTCGGATTATAACCCGGGAAAAGATGAGCTGAACTGGGGCTATGAGGAAGGTACTGTATGTGCATGGATGCTGGGAAATATAAGATGTTAGCTGGTATAAAAAGTTGAGGGTCCAGATAGGTTTGAAAGGGCCCAAAGCTTTACACTCTTTATGTAGTCTTTACTAATGTGTCGGCCTGTTAATTCTCTAAGAGGAGTTTTGCAGTGGTGACACATATTGTAGATCCTGGTTTGTGTTAGTACACTGTAAAAAGATCTGTGCAAACAAGATGTAAAAGCTAGTGCAAACTAATAATTGTTTAGTTTGCTCCCCTTCTCTGACAGGTTGCTCCAATATATCTAACGTTTTATTAATGAAGGCTTTTAAATGGGCTGTTTCAAACAGTTCTGAGGGTGTTCCTCTGCTGTAGAATAGATGCACTTCACTTCAAAGCAACATTAGTTTGTTTGAAATGAATATTAATATTGAATCAACTCCATTATATGGAGAGCACTGAGTGCAAAACATCAGCCAGACCGATACTACATCCACAAAGGTGTTCAAGACAAACAAACAAATTATTCATTAGGATTGACCACATTTTCTGTCATGAATCTCTTGAAATCACTTGATCTGTGATGGAATTAAAGGGGTATTCCAGCAATTTACAGTTGCACCTCTATAAAGGTGAGCATCTCAAAACAACTAAAACAGATTGGCTAAAGTAAATGTGCAGCAGCAGAGGCCTAGATTTCCTTGTATTCTACAACTCCTATAATGGAGGTCAATCATGTATTTTATGGAGTTGTGAAGTGGGAGGGACTGATGGTTCAGGCTGTATTTTTAAAGTCAAATCCTATGTCAGATGTGGACTCATTAGAATACAATTATTCCTTCAACTTTCTTTCAAACACTAATCTTCATTTTTTTTGGATTGTCAAATTTTCACTGACACAAGTATAGCATAAACCTATTAAACTCGCTGTCATGGTTACAGTTATGATGAAATGTGTTCATTTAGTTTATGTTGGTTCACTCTGTGTTCTTTCTATTGCTGCCTTTACTGAGCATCGAGGGATGTGCTGTGATATTGAACTGTGAAATTCTTACTGTGAGTATACTGAATGATATGTAACACCTATAGGCATGAATTAGACACTAATGTATGGCTTGCAAATACCACCCGTGTCCTGTGGAAACCTTTTGTCCTAAAAGTAATGTTTTCATAAATAGAAAAAAAGTAATTGGATGGTCCATTGAAACAGATATACAGGTATATTTACGAAACGTTTGAAATGATTTTAAATGGTTATTCTTTACATACTATCGTGCAGAGAACCATTTTGTGCATGGGAGATTAAAGACTTTCTGCAGGACACTTAATATTAGAAGTTTATACAGTCTTCATATGCACATTTACCCTCAGGGTGAAGGTATAGCATGCCCAGGATGTGGACTAAAAGAGGCATCACATTGTCCTTCGTCCCACGTAGCATTCAGCTGCTTAACATGCTCTGACCACATTGTCTAAAATGGTGATGTCTCTTATTGATTTGCCGATTGATTGCCAATGGATGCTTTTTTAATGAATTTTCTTACGACGTTCATGTTTTTATTTAAATATTTTACTATGTGCTGTTATGTATGTGCAAAGCAAATTCCCTTAGGGCCAATACAGCTTTCATTTATTCATTCATTAGAATGGACTACATTGGAAGAACTGACTTTGTAAGGGATTACAATGTGAGGTCATTAGTTGAACATAAAAGAGGCATTAAGTAGAATGCAAAGAGTAATTTATGATTCTTCCAAAAGACTACAGCCCACACAATAACAGGATATGAACTATCAAATACAACTAAAGCACAGTGAGAGGACACAACTCCACCAAGGCTGGAAGAAACAATCCTCTAAATTATTCATTTTTATAACAGCCGTACATTTTTAATAGAGATATTTATCATGTGCCAATGATGATATCTGTGATTTTGGCAATCTCCTGTCAATATGGAAACATAATAATAAAGGACAGGCCTAAAAAAAACATGAGATCTAATGAGTTTTTGATAATACACCTATTGCAAAGACTTGTACAGTAGATGCATGAATACATAAAGAACCAGACGCTGGTGGAACAGAAACTAACCTGGAAGTGGTTGGACTATGTTTCAACAACTTGCAGTCTAGTGCCTTCTCATTTCACACACGAACAGGCTAAATTGTGCACAGCCCTTTCATGTGTTCTGTAACTGCAGTAAAACTTTCCCTGCCTTTAGTCAGTTGTTGTGAAGGCTGTAGTTGCTGAGGACAGAGGGAATGTGATGGGTCCCCTCAGCCCTCTCTGCCGTGGAGAGAATAGTCCGCCTGTCTGCAGTCTGCAGTGTGTGTCTCTGCTGCAGTTGCTGTAGAAAGGCACACCGTGAGGAGTTGAGTTCATTTTCTTGGAGGGTCACGGGTGTACATGGGCCTACTTGAACACAATACTTACTAAATGTGTTTGCTTCCTCCTTTTAAAAACAAATGAAGTCCTACACATCTAACAATGTTCTCATTGTGCAGCGAATGTGGTCAGCAAGAAGCTGAAGTGAATCTAGAACAGTGTGTACCTTTAGTATCACTTTTCTCTACTCTGTTTCACTCTCTACCAACAGAATTACACTCTTAAACTAAGAGTTAAGAGTTTTCATGCCCTGTCGGTGTTGGTCGAAAATGATGTTGATATTACAAAAGATATTTGATACAATATCTTAATTTCTCTTACAAATATTTATGCTTGTACAATAATTCGCCAAGTCTTATAGTGCGTTCCATTTGTACTCGGAAGTTGGATTTTCCGAGGTCAAAGTCGGAAACACGCCCCATGACCTCGGAATTCCGAGCTTGGAGCTCAGACAGCCTCGCAGTACCCCACGAGCTAAATCCAGCATTGGTGTCCTGTGCATCCATAGCAGTAAAAGCTGTAGTCGCATGCAGGTGATAGCACTTCTGTCATATTAGTGTGTCACTAAATCCGTCGTACACACAGGCCTGTCCAACTTCTGATCGTTGACATGTTGTTATGCTGTTTGTATGCACAAAAAACAGCCGAATGCGTTATCAACTGGTATTGCTAACAATGGCTAACCTGGCTAGAGTTAACTCCACAATGATTATGCAGTTTGTTTTTGTTGTAGTTGTTGTTTCTGTGTCTGTTTTTGTGTCTGGTTACTCCTAATAAAGAAACTTTCAACAAACAATGAAAATTCCGACTTGTAAATGAAACGCATTCAACTCGGATGTGACGTCATTCCCAGGTACGGCTTCCGAGTACCGAGGTAAATGGAACGCACTATTAAGTCCCAGCGAGGCTGACCCTTTTTCTTCAACCACAACCTGCTTAAATTTGTTTCCCTTCCCCCTTTCTCCCTCTGTCTCTCTACCCTGCGTACAGCACTCAGAAAATACAGTTACAGTCCTCTTTCCAGAGCTTTCAATCACATCTCCTGTGTCTCCTTATGTCAAAATACTTTCTTAAAGATCAAGAACAAAGTGCTTTCACATTTACTTCACAGTAAATTTTAAAGCAAATGTGGGTTGCCCAGCAACCCAGACGTTTTGGTTGCAACTAAAATTTGACTTGCACAATTATTCATTCAACCAATGTCCAGATTACGTAACCCTCAGACAATGTAGTTTAGATTTTCAGGAGTAAATAGAGGAGGAACTTCAGCAGCAATACACAGCTTAGTTAAACAAAGAAACTTGTCTTGCTTAAACTCAACACTTACAATCTTATATTTAGTAAACTAATCTTAAAGGAGTACTGTGGCTTTTAGAAAATTCCCTATTTTAACTGACTTATACCAGACAAATGATATCAGTTTAATCTCTGTCTGTTTTATGCAGCAGTATAGTTCTGTAATATAATTAGACAATTGCGGAAGGTCAAAATAGCCAGCTGCCTTTGTCAGTAAAGCTGTTTCACTAAATTTAGACAATGTATGTGTGTATTTAACATGTATGCAGAAATAAAACATGAGACATTGCTGTTTGTTGCTCAAGTTCTGTACGTATGTCAGTGGCTTGTCATACTTTCCTGACCCAGTGACTGATACAACATGATACAACTAATAAAGTCAGTTATAGAACTGCTAGCTATTTGGTTAAGACCTGACATGTATGGTACATGTAATGTGTGTGTGCCTGTTTTCACTCAGGTGTAGAATGGGGACTCCTTTTCCCAGCAGCCAACGGCGAGTACCAGTCTCCCATTAACTTAAACTCCAGGGAGGCTCAGTATGACCCGTCCCTCCTGGATGTCGGCTTATCACCAAACTATGTGGTGTGTCGAGACTGTGAGGTCATCAATGACGGACACACCGTCCGCATCATTCTCAAGTCCAAGTCAGGTAACTCCTAGGGGACATGACAACATGTCAATACTCACTACTCATTGTTTAGGAAGTGACGAGAAATCCATATGGGTTAGGGGTGAGTGACACATTCATGCATATTTAAGTAGCGCATAAAAACAATGACAAATCTAGCCCATTGGCCAACTTTTCTTACATTTACTTTGTTTTCTACTTCCTGTGTGTGCTTGCTCACAATGTCCTGGGTTTCCTGTGCCGGTTTCAGTGGTTACCGGGGGTCCGTTGCCTAGTGATCATGAGTATGAGCTTCATGAGGTTCGATTCCACTGGGGCAAAGAGAACCAGAGAGGATCAGAGCACACTGTCAACTTCAAGGCTTTCCCTATGGAGGTAGTACACACACACACACACACACACACACACACACACACACACACACACACACACACACACACACACACACACACAAATAAGGTCATGCCCACTTTCAAAGCAGGCTAGTAACCCAGAAGAGACACAGTCTTCTGGCATTGACACATATCCTTCAGATAGCAAAGTAAAGCAAAAATAATTGTAGATTTTGTAGTCTTTTTTGTTGTATTTGTTGTCCAAAATATTGCCTTTGTCTTATATCCATTGAAAGTGAAAGGGCTAAATATTTGTTTCAACCGTGAATGTTTTTATAGGGCAAGGTTACATATTTAAAAGTATTTCAGATAGAAAAAAAATCAATGCTCACTGGAAACTCTGAGCTGAAACTACTGAAAAGGAGGCTGACAGCTCAGAGATCACTGAGATTTGATGTATTCATTTTCCACTGTTTCTACATTACAGTAAAATAATCACCATGGCAGCTTTCAGTCTTATCAAGTACAGATCTGTGGTCTGGTCTGATCTTGTCTGGCTCTCTTATTTACGTGTTTTAATATCTTTCACTAAATACATCAATGTCGATATTGCAGCGATATTATAGGGATTGATTACTAGTGCTATTACAAAATAATGACACAATGAGAGTTTTGATAAATCATCAATAATGTGGATACAATTATGAAGCGGGTAAAGGAAAATAGCTGGAAGAGTCTAGAACAGTCTGGTAAGATGACATAAAAAATGGCATCGCTACTGTAATACAGCCTTTAGCCCAGGAAAGAACACTTGTGTCATATTATGATATCCAAAATTTAAGACAATATCTACCCTCATTTGATGTCAATATATCAATATATTGCCCAGCTCTATTTCCGGGTAGAAGTTTTGCACTCCTTTCTCCACGTCCACATGAACTTGACATTAGAGCCCATATAGAAAGCCCTCAGTCAACCCCAGCTGATGGCTCACTCTCTTACAAACTACTGTTTCCTACACCTGTTTGCAACAATGGCCTCTCAAATACATGTTGTCTTCTGTTGTCTCTCTGTCTCTGTCCCTCTGTAGCTCCATCTGATTCACTGGAACAGCACTCTGTTTAACACTCTGGAGGATGCTCTTGGGATGAAGAATGGAGTCCTCATCATAGCTCTTTTTGTGCAGGTATACATCCACATCACAGTGGACAGTTTACAGTTTTGATGTAACAGAGATCAAAAGTACAGAAAAAAAATAAATCCAAGGTATTCTTCTTCAAGGCACTCTTCTTCTTCTTCATTATGAAATAGCCAGTAAAATAAATGCTTTTTAAATAATTTTTAAGAAGAATTCCTTGGATTTCCTTTTTTTTTCTATACTTCCCAACCCCAAAGAGCACCTGAGCACCCTGGACGTTTTTTGTCTTTCCAAAAGATCAAAAGTATTGCAATATTCACATCAAAAATATACACAAGAACTGGCTTTTTGGAATAAAAAGCTTAATTTCACTTAGTTTGTATTGCCTTGGAACCTGAATAAGCATACTGTATATAACAGTTACCAATACACAGTAAATGTATGTAATAATGTACAGTATACCTGTCTTACCAAAGAAAAGAAAAAATATTATTATTAAATTTCAAACTTGTGTAAATATAAGAGTGCAGCCAAGTCTATAGGGCAATCAGGTGGGCACCCTCTCAGTAACTGGTGTTTCAGTGAGTTGGGCCTCCCACATCATAACACCATACAAATCAACAGCAGCACAAATGTTAGCCTCCAAAATTACAAGAAAGTTGAATTAAGAGCTCTCTGAAACTGCTTCAACAAAAACTGACCTTCATGAAAACGGATTGCAGGGCTGGTGTATGAGACTACATTACTTTTAGCTAGGTGTACCTAACAAACTGCAGCTGAGTGTAATGTTTTGGAGCAGAACTATGTGTGCTTGACAGCATCATTTTATAAAAAGAAATCCCTACATTCATTTTGCCCTCCGTGGCGCTCAAAATATTAACTTTTTCAGTGACCTTAAGGGTATTTTCCTTCCTAGAATTGTACATGTTGTTTTCTAAATGAATGAACTTCTGATTTATTCCAGATTAGCTTGAACCATCCTGTGTAATAATAAGTCATAAGAATGACACAAGTTGGAAAACACCTTCACCTACATTCCTATGAAATCCCCTAATTCCTCTACTCTATTGAAATGGTCTTTAGTTTCCCTGCTAAGAAAAATGTTTAATGAAACAAATCAAACCTCTGGAAATAACATCACTTTGGGAGAGATATGAGTCACACCAGCCCAGTGAAAAGACACCAAAAAATGCCTTGGTTACCTTGTTACAAGCCATTCTAGTGTGGTATAGAAAACCTGCAGGAAGACTCAGCTCCATTTGTGCCAGTTCTCATTAATGAACGAGGTAAACTGGTGGCAGCTCAGTCTGTAGGGAGTTGGGTTGGGAGCTGGAGGGTCACTGGTTCAAGTCCCCATACCACCGGAGTGTGGATTGGTGGCTGGAGAGATGCCACTTCACCTCCTGGGCACTGCCAGGTGCTCTTGAGCAAGGCACCATACCCCCCCAACGGCTCAGGGCGCTGGTCCAGCTGGCAGCCCACTCACTCTGACGTCTCTCCATTTGTGCATGAACAGGTCTTGCATGTGTGTGTATTTCAGTCCTGTGTGTGATTACTAACAAAAAGTGTACATAGAGTGTAAATTGTAATTTCCCCACTGGGGATTAATAAAATAAATTAAAATGAAGCTGCTTGACTCTGCTCAGCTAGCCAATGAGAGCCTAGCTATCAGCATCATTTACCCAGCTCATGAATAGTAATGTAACAGGCAACATGACATCAGACAAACCAGCTTTTGTAATTGGCCTGACAGATGAGGCAGCAGTTCATTTTTACTTTCACGACATAACATAAACACATATGGACCTGACATATTTAAAAAAATGCACTGTAAAGTAAAAATGGTTTTGTGTGGCAGGGCACCTTTAACACAATAAACCTCACACGTCCTGTTTTTGACAGCTCCTTTAGTTTCTGTTCCTGTTTACTTCCTGTATGGATATGGCAGATATAAACTAATATATTATATATTATATATATATATAAAACACTTTGTCAACGTCTTTAAGGCTGTCACCAATAACACTGTTTAGATACATTAATAAGGACTGTGGCCACCAACTGACTGCCCACTGAAATCTGAAACGTCTTGTGTTTTTATCAGATTGGCAAGGAGCATCTGGGTCTGAAGGCCATCACTGAAGTTCTACAGGACCTGCAGTACAAGGTAAGAGTAAGTCTGAAAAGATACAACAGATGACAATTTATTATATCATTGTAAGATGTTAGATAATAATGGAGTACAATCACACTGTTAAATGACATGGTACACTAATACAATAACTGATGCTGTGTTGCTGTATTACCATCAGGGGAAGAGCAAGATAATCCCCTGCTTCAACCCCAACACTCTGTTACCTGGTGAGCAGAAAACTATTTGATTTCAAGTGAATATTTGAAACCGTTACGTTTGAGTTTTAATGTTTGGAGCCCAAAATGCAGAGACAGAGGCAAAGATGGTTTCATTGAGAAAAACCTGAATAGAACAGGTCTTTATTGTCATTGTTTTTTAAGATTATTTTTTAGGGCTTTTCCCTTTATTCGATAGTGACAGTGGGGATGACACACGGCAAAGGGCCACAGGTTGTTGTCATTGTTTTTTAACAACGTAACACAGTTAAGCAGCTCTCAATATGACAAACATCACAGACAAACAGAAATCTAAAAATGAAATAGTAAAATATAACAATCAAGATAAAGAAACACGATGACGTGGCACTATGTAGATAATGTTATTAACTGTTATTAACTAATAGTCTCTGAAGAACTGGTTGCAAACAGGTGGTGGCAAGTGAGGGCTGGCTGCGTAGCAGGTGAAGATGGTAGGCTGACCAGAAGAACCCCTTGAACTAAGAGCATATATGTATCTGGTTTTTTGAATCTGAACTCTTTAAAATTGCTTATTGAATCTTTTTAGGTAGGTTTGTTTGGTGGGGAATTAAGACAACTTTTAGAAAATATATACTGTTTTCATTTCACTCAGTAGCATGTCTAGACATTACTGTGCTGAAAGGGTGTAGAGCTTCACCAAATATTTTGCCACATCTCTGTGACATTCATTAACACTGTTCTGACTCATTTGTTTTTCTGCTGCGACGGGAAATGGTTTTTCACTCCTTACTAGGATGATGGGCTGCAGCTGCAGAAGCTGTAGAAGTTGAAGTTTTACTTTATCATTCAGTAAATATCAGTAATTATCTGCACTTGACATTTCCTAAAGGAAAATCACTGCTGTATGCAGCTGCTTCAGGTCACAGAATCTGACGTGTCAATTGACATGTACACGTAATAAACGAGTAAATCGGGACATGTACACAAATCTATATATCAAAATAACGTGACCATTTCACGAACTGGCGTGTTGGGTGTAACACAAGCGGTAGGCTGAGGCAGAGGACCACAGAAAGACCACAAGTTATTACTTTAACATGATGGGTGGTAGAAACATATTCAAGCAGGGACTTGTCATTCACCACTTTTTGTGACAACCTTCTTGCAAATAGGCCTATTTTATTTGGCAGTTGTTTGGTTGGCTTTGGTGAAGAGCTAGCCTGGATGCCAGCCAAACTTAGCCCCGCCTGCAACATTTGAGGTCTGGAAGTTTGGTCTGGACTTGATCCATTGTGGAACAAATATGCTCGAACCAGAACTGTTCGGACCAATCAAATTGTCAGGGCGGGCTTTATACGATGATGGACAGATGATCAACAGTAACGTAATCAACCACATCACCAAAGAGCGCCTGGGTTGGATTTGTTTACAAGAAAGATGGCTGCTGCTGGAGAATTGAGATGTGTAGATTTCCGCCATCGTGTCCGTTATAGACGATATCGACGGCGCATTCATTTTAAAAGAGAAACAGAGAACCACTATCAAGGCATTTGTCGATCAGAAAGATGTTTTTGCCGTCCTTCCCACGGGATTCAGCAAAAGTTCAACATTCATCACATACTGTGTTGCTCTGATTGGTTGTAGATCTATCCAATTGAGTGCAGAGGCATTTTCTTTCCTGGTTCGGTTGAAACACGCCCCATAATCACAGCCCAATAGAGCAGTATCAGACTCATATTCTGACTAGAATCTGAGTATGACGACGTCAGGCTAGTGAAGTTTGGACACTATGGAACACTAAAGGCAGTCTGTCATATTCAGTCCTTCCTGTATCGCTGAGTTAGTACCATCATAACCCATCATCCAAGAATTTTTTTTTTTTAAAAGATTTTTCATAAGAGATTTATTGGCAGAGTTCAACAAATCTGGTATTTTCTTAAATTGGAACCGGATTTAAAATATAACTGGTTAATGGAGCCCATCCCTAGTCAGGGATACACAGGCATTTTAGTGACTAATTTAAAGATAATTGGTACCCGAAGCACCCAAATCCCCATAGATAATACAACAAAATGATTCATTTCTGGACCTTTGATCATTTCTGTACATTGTGCTGCCTGCTGATTATAACTGAGTGGAGCACCTACTCTACCCACTTTTTAATTCCCCATTTCATTAGTGCTAATATGTAAAATAATCTCGCCATTTCAGAAAATTTGATTTTTTGTTATACACAATTTGTTATGCATTTTAAAGCATTTTGTCATACATAAATTTAATCTGCCCTCAGACCCTTTACTGAGAGACTACTGGGTGTATGAAGGATCTCTGACCACCCCGCCTTGTAGTGAAAGTGTGACCTGGATTCTCTACCGCTACCCTCTCACCATCTCACAGTCACAGGTAAAACATACATGCTGTATAACGTCTGCAGTCTTTTAAAGGGCAACTCAAACACACATTTTATACATTGAGTCTGTTTGCAGGTGTGCGGTAGTAGTACTACTGCATGTAAAATATGAAAATGTTGTATAAAGACTTTGGTGGCTCCAAAGGGAGCTGTGTGATGTCTAATAAATGTATTGCGTCAGCGTGAGTTGGGGCTGAAGACATTGGGTGGGTGGAGTTAGAAAGCTTCCCAGACCTCTGTGGCCTGCTGCTCATCTGTGCTAGACGCACATATATTATAAATGCTAAGGTAAGGTAAGCAATTAAATTACTTTTCATATGCATGCAGTCATCTGACAAATTAAACTCTGTATTGGCCTGGTTTCATCTCTGTTCTATGTTTTTGCATCCCGTCCAAGCTATACCTATAATCAATGGCCCTTTTGTGGCTTTCATACAACACAGGGCCACTAACCTGAGGATCTCTGGCATTCAACACAGTACAGGATGCCTTTATGCTCACTGCAAATCAATGAGCCTGTCACATTGCCTTTAATTCAGCCTTTGACTCATGGCTCTCTTCAAGCAGGTTGTTGTAAAGAATGATGATGGTTAATCCTTTGACATTTATTTTTGGCTTTCATCCTTGCTGACCTCTGGCATGCTGATCCTTTGAAATGCTAACAGGAAGAATTACTTTTGGGTGTCCTCCTGCTTCAGGCAATGGCCGTCCACTAATAGGGATGCCTTTGTAACATTTCGCATTATTTTGTACAGGGACAATGCACAATAATCACCATCACTGTAAATGTCAGCCAAGAGGATCATTTTTTGACGATTGTCCCTTGGCCTGATGTTCGATTAAACAATTAAAACTGTTGAAATGCTCTCTGCAGTGTTGTTACAGGTTGTTGTTCAGTTCCCCTGAAGAGGGATTTTCCCTTCTTTTTAATTCAAAAATGCATTTAAATTAAAGAATCGTTGAGCACTTTTGTAGCCCAAAGAGGCAAAACTACCCAGTATTTAACGAGCCAAAAATCAGAGAATCAGAGAATCAGGGGGGTTGTAGGGAGTTTTACTGTGAGCTACAATGTTTTTTAAGCCTATATTTCTTTGCATGTATTCAAATTGGCACCATTAAAAATATGCAGAATCAGTTTGCAATATTTAATATTCCCTTGAATGTAAGAAAACTTAAAAACATGATGATTCTCTGGCAGGTTCTGTAGTTTTAAGAGCATCCTTTTTCCTATGGATTTATTTTCCAAGTGGAATTCTGGATACTTAAGATGGCCATCTGAGATAATAATCGGGAATTGTAAATCAGACTTAATCTTAAAATATATGTATCATGTTCATTCTGGGAAATGTATAAAATTTGTAGAAAAGGTAGATTTTGGGAAATTTGACCTTGTTTGACTTCTTTGTGAGTACTCTAGGAGCCTAGTCTCTGTGTCAGGTTAAAGCCATGACCCCACAGCTGAATGAACATGAACAACAGCAGAAGTGTTTTAAAACTGTTGGTCCGGCTTACCTAGACTACACACCTCCAACATCCAGCTATTATTGACAGCTGCAAGAGTGTGTGTGTGTGTGTGTGTGTGTGTGTGTGTGTACACACAGTGCATATGTGTGCATGCAGGTATTCAAGTGTTTCTATGCCTACATGTTTTGTACTTTGACAGTGGGCTATACATCCTTATTCTGTTAGCCAACAGCACACCGGCACAGGAACTTTTGTCATGTTTTTTTGGCCGATGGTGGTGGTTTACACATTAACAGGATTGTGGATCCTTTCTGTCACAGTTCTGATCACTTTGGTCTGAGCAAGAAAACCACATGCCATGCTTTTTTGTAGGCAAATGCTGCACTCGTAAAGAACTCAAAGATACTCTTAGAACAGTTGTATTGACTAAGTTTCCGCATGTATGAAAAGTGTCATCTGTCTTCAGATTATCATGTTTCATTTGCACACAGTCATTATATGATTATAGATCTTTCTCTGACTCCTAATTGGTCCCAGTCTTCTGTTTTAATACCCCCAGCTGGCTCCTTTTGCTCTGCACTAAAAGCTTATAACCTGAACGTCTAACAGCCTAAAAAGAAAAGTGTAGAGCAAATATTTGAAGTATATGAAGTACTTAAATGGTCTTGTGTATCTATTGAAAGCCAAAGGGCAAACGCTGTGTGTTTAAGCAACCATGTTGTCTTGTTATGTATAGACCGGATTGTATAAAAATCACTGTACAAGTTTCAGACACTTTCACAAGGTGCACTGGATGTTTAAAGTTTTTGGGGATCCCTTTGTGTATATGACATCAGCACTTCAGTCTATGGATGTCAGTGTTGGCCTGTTATGTGTGGAGCCTTGAGATATGGAGCTGTGACCTAGTTCAGCCTCTAAAATGAGATCCTTTCTCTTCTTCAGATTGAAGAGTTTCGGAGGCTGCGGTCCCATGTCAAAGGGGCGGAGCTACTGGAAGGGAATGATGGGATGTTGGGCGACAACTTCCGTCCCACCCAGCCCCTAAGTGACCGGACGGTTCGTGCAGCCTTTCAGTGACTCTCACTTTCCACTGCAAACTCAGAAAAACTATGGGACCTACAGATACAAGTGCAGAAGGTAAGCACCATAAGACCACATTAACGGAAAAACGTTGTCATGAGCTTAAGGTTGTGAGCTTAATTACTGCCACGAAGCCACCCTGTTCTGCATCACTCAAGTGTCATAGGCTACTACATAACATTATACAATAAACGCTTTAACCCTTTTTAATGTGTCAACAAATGCAAAAAATGTGTGTGTGCGATCATGGATATTTAAAGTAGCAGTAATACATTTTTTTTGTTAGCCCTTGCCTATTTAGACATCCAGCGGACATAGAGCAGCATTCTTTTAGAGTAATTTTGTTTCCACCTGATGAATGTTAGTGCAATATTTGCTCTGGTTTTGGTCTCTACCATCTCCGGCAAAAATATCCAGCTCTTTAGCAGCTAAATGCTCCACAACGTTCACAAGCTAGTTGCTAATATGGGTTGGACGCAGAGGCTGTATAAGTAAAGCCAATACATCTGGATCATAAATCCTGCCCCCTCCATGTTAGCGGATTGGTAGTCTATATCCAATTTCATATATATCCAGAAAGTCCGCCGGATCACACTCTTTTCAACCGGATGTCCATTACTTTCTGCTTTCTTTGTGTCGTAATTTTAAACTCTGGTGGATGTATGAGTTTATGACTATGTTAACTGCTCCTCAGATCTCTGCAAGGTAAATCCAGACAGCTAGCTAGACTATCTGTCCAATCTGAGTTGTCTGAAGTTCCTTCCCGCGGCTATTTTGCAGCGGCACCGTGGCTCCATCCGCCGCTAAGTGATGATTGTGACTGGTTTAAAGAAATACCAATAAACCAGAGCACGTTTTCTCCCATGTTGGGACTAGCCGAGCCTTTGACAATGCTAGACTAGGGGATTGGCCATGGGCCAAACAAAAAAATCAAACAAAACATTTATTATACAAAATATTTGTTTCCCAAATAAGGTTTCTGTCATTTAAGGTTGCTATTATCACACTGATTTTTGTTCAAGTGTTCATTTCTCTGATGATCTGAGTTTGGTTTTTATTACTTATCTCAGGCTATACAAACGGGGTAAAACAGCATTATTGACAGCTGGGATTGACTCGCGATTGGTCGAGCAGGTGTGTGGGCGGGACTTTGTGGGAGCTGTGAGAGTGAACCCAAAACACTGGGCTGAAAATGATGAAATATTCTGTAAATTTGAGGGACACTGCAGAGTTGGGTTCATCATAATAACTGACAACGTTCACTTCACATGTAGTCATTTAGTTCACTGTCAATATAAAACACTGATAGAGCAACTTTGATTAAGCATCTACATGACAAAGATCCGGAAAATAGTAAATCAAATAAATGTGTAAATGAATAAAAAACTGACCAACATTTGCTGAAGTTATCACCAAACACTGTTCTCTGTGTTTTTAGTTAGTTCAGCATATTTCTTTTTTTTTTTAATGGAAGTAGGCATTCTGTCCCTGAGGTATTTGGGTCCTCTGAAACCACAGTGTAGTGGGTCATCCCCACTGGAAGAACTAACCCATTTCAGTTACTAATCTGGGACTAACCCATATACTGAATGTATAGAGGGATCCCAGATTTAGCTCAGCAGCACTGCGGCAGGAAGACAGGGCGGAACGTTTGGACCTCAGCGGACATGTGGAGGGCAAAGAGAGACAATAAAACTTTATGACATTTCTTACTTTTTGGGGTCTATTTTTTGGGGGATATTGAATATTTGATGTTAATTCAACATGCCAGTATGGTAGTATGTAGAAAAACAGATGAGCAAAGGCCTGCAAAGAAATGTTGATAACCCAACAAGGTTCTTCTTGCTTATTCTTCTCAATCTGACACTCCCACATTACTATCAGTTAGCCTTGGTACACAACATTATGTCAGGGACAGGAAGAACACAGATATCTTTCTTGCAGTAAATTATCTAATTTGACCCTGGTGTAGCAACTGACTTCAATATAAATAATTTTTCACAGGTTTTAGGTCTTCTTTCTCTAATGGTGTACTCTATAGAGTTCAACAGTGAGGTCCTGTAGATAATGTCCACCTTGTTTTATTCGCAATGATATGGAGAAGTGCTACACACTACACACAAACCTAAGAGTAACAGCGACGTCTCTGATTGGTGGAGTTCACTGTTACCAATGTTTACTGCATATAATAGCCTATATCCACACTGTATATAAAACTCTTTATATAAGGTTTTCCTGAAAACATCAATGGGATGAATGGATGGGAAATTCACTTTGGGAATCGGAGTAGTTAAAAAAGTGGGCGTTCACTGTTAAGCTGGTTTGCACTTCCAAGACGAAAGATGTGAAGATGAAAAAAAGAAAAGCAGCAGAAGCAGGAACATCCGGATGGGTCCAGCTCCAAATATGCTGGATCCCTGTTTATAGTGCAAGTCAATAGCACATTTTGTTGAACCTTCCCTGACTAGTAAAAGCCCATGTGTTTCAAACTCCCAGTTTGCAATATAAACGTCTCTGAGAACATCCAGGACATTAAACAACAGTTTTTAAGAGTAGAATCCCTCTGAACTGTGTAAAAGTTCTGGTTTAATCAGATGACCCCTTCACTAAGAAGGCTGGTTACCTCATTGCAAACTCTACAATGCCAACAAGAGTGGGGAAAAATCTGCAAGAGGGTGTTTTCATGCAGTCATGGTATTTTAGAAGTTATGATCACATAATGACTAATGCAGTCGTTTAGTGTGCTGGTTTTATTATAAATGACTAATTTCCATTTGACTAAGTACAGCTTTTTTTTGTTGCAGTTCCAACACCAAACTATGAAATCCTAAATAGTGTTTACCCTTTAAGGACGGACTGAACAGTGCAGAAGTTAGTTCTCTTTTAGAGTTCTTCATGAAGCACAGGCTGACATAGTTTTCATAACTCTCTGATACCTGATTGCCAGTAAATATCTGAGCTGACTTCAACGTAGTTGGTATCCAAGGAACAGAGAGAAGAGAGTAACAGGAAGCTTAGATGGAATAGGGAAAACAGAGTGAGGGAAGAAATGTGTTGACAGGAGAGAGAAAGAAGGGTACTGTGGTGAATGGAGGTGAGAATGCCAGGGGGATGAAAGAGGAGGAGACACAGGAGGGCATGGAGAAAAGGAGAGAAAGAACATAGCACCATTGTTTGTGGTGTAAATGGACACTGAACTGGTCCCACCAGCACAAACCCACCGGAGTTAAGACCTGTGAACAAGATACAAAGGGGGGAGAGAAGGGAGAGCAAGCTGGGTGGACATTTTGAGTTGTAGCTAGATTAAATGGTATTAAGTGGAACGGCTGACCGACTGACAGCTATCCATAGAGCCATGGAAGACCTCCCTGGGAAACATGTCCCTTAAGTCGTTTGTTCAAGCAGCAATTACTACTTATATTTACGTTCATAGTGACGGCGCTCTCTTGTGGCCTCCCATAATTATTACTTTCCACATCTGTTGAGTTTAGAGCATCCATAAGTGTTGAAAGGTTTGTGGGAGGCTTAATAAGAGAACTGGGCCCAGTTCTTCTTATGCTGGTGACTAATTCCACATGATAAGCCAATACTTCAGGTCTTTGAAGCTGGTTTAAACCCTTCAGACCTGGATTTATATTCAACATGCTGTAATATACAGTTTAATAAACTGTATAATACACAGTTTTTAGGTCTCATTGTACCCAGGCAAAACACTTTTTAACTTCAGGTTTTTCGAGGGCCGAACATTCATGTTTTGTCAACCATCCAGTCCTATAGAATAATTTTAATTAATGGTCTCAATGTATAGGAACCAGGCTAATGTCCTGTAGCGTGAGGCCATACATAATGTTTTATATAGTTGTCCTGTGAGTCTGAAAAGGTAATGGAATGGAGGCAGAGGATGTATATCCCACTTCAGTGGTCTATTCATTTGACGGATGACTGGTGTCATGTCTCCAGTCATATTGTACGACTGGAAATATTATTAACTTTTACATTTTTTGCAGTTTAACTTTTTTCTGAAGTAACTGGAAATAGAAACAAGGGAGCATTAAAAGTTCCTCCTTTAATGATGTTATACCCAGCTGTAAAGCACATGGTTTCTCTTCATTTTTCCTTTTCTTTTTATCTGATACATATTTGCCTTTCATTACAGGAGAGAAGGAAGAAGAGGTGTGAAGAGAGCAATGGAAAAAGAGGGAGAGAGAAAAAGTTAATGTGGTTGTAGATCAGCTGCAGACTGAAAGTGGACAAACTATTGATCTCACACCTTCAATGTATGATTTTGTTCAGTGTGTGTGTGTGTGTGTGTGTGTGTGTGTGTAGGTGTGGGTGTGTGTGTAGGTTAAGTGTGAGTGTGTGTGTTTATGTGTGTGTAGGTGTGTCCTCTTCCACTTAACCTCTCTCTCCCCCTCTCATTCTTACTGAATATGTATCTGTATCTGTGTGTGTAACATCCTCCCTGTGCCTGTGTGTCTTTAGTATATTTGTACATGTGTGTGTGCGCGTCCTGATTAGATAAAAGAAGGCTTTACAACCAGTCTCTGCCTCTGTCAAAACAAGGGGAAGCATGAACCTCAGCTGTACCTACACACAAACACACTCACACACACACACACGCACTCACGCACGCACGCAAACAAACACACCCTCACAAGTTCTATACATAAAACAAACTGTATTTGTAACTTTTGTTTTGAATCTGAAAATTGAGTCAACACTACAGACAAATCTGAGTTGTAGGCAGAAGTAGACAAACTGCCATTAATGTGCTGGTACCTGACTGGTAAACCCCTCATTTAATCATGTAATATAACACCTTTTTGTACTTTTGAATCCCTTTTCCTAAGATATCTGTCCAAGAACCTGTTATATGTTGAAAATATAGTAGCAAATGCCATTACAGGTACTGTGTCTGTCAAACTGAGCTGAAAAATACTGTGAGAACTGATGACTGTTACTGTAAAGCAACAATAAACTACAACACTGACTAAAACACTGAATTTAAATGGGGAATTATTTTCTACTTTGAACCAAGAGAAACAAAAGCCTGATTCTATGAACACATTAATGCTGTTATTAAAAGATATGTTTGATAATATTTTAGTGTTTAGTTTCCCAAGCATTCTTATTTCTCATATCAAAAACAGATCAATAAATCACACTGCTGCACTGGGTGACATGTTCCTTCATTACAATGAATTTATTTGGACTCAATCTCACATACATCATCCTGCTGCTGCAAATACTTACTAGGGCATAAAATCTGTATTAATCTGCAGTTGAAAATAGTCCCCGACAAATGCACTATTTCCTTTTGTTTGAGTAATTGTTATGGGAAATTACTGAACCATCTTTAAAATAGAAAATTACATTTTGAACTTCCTTAAATCTTTAAAACTTTACATCTTCAGTAAGAACGAATGTGCTTACGGCCAAGGACAGGGTAGGGAAGTCAGAAAGACTTGAGAGACGGGCTAATACATTGTTGGTTTAGACATTTCATGGGATTACTTAACAAAAAAGAAATACATACAGTACATAACACCAGCCTTATCCTTAAAGTTTGAGTAAATATGGAGGATTAGCTCATTTGAATACAGCTTCTATTCAGTCAGGAGTGTCTGTCAAACACACCTCAGGCTTGTTCAAATATTTGAAGCCAAATTCTAGAAGATTATTGGAGGTGTGGTTGTTTGCTGTCAAGATGACACGGGCTGTTAGGGACAAATTTAGTGTTTTATTGCAGAAATAATTAGAGGTCTCCCCCAACGGTCAACTGTGAAGTGCAGGTTACAACCACAAACATCGAAATTTAGGAGTTTGATTGCATTGATGTTGATGCTTTCAGAGCCAGTATGGTGAATGAACAGAATGGATATCCTCCTCCTCAGGTTTTGATGGGAATTTATTAGGTCACAAATCTTCGTCTACCAATAATAATGATAAAGGTGTCATTTGTCCTGACCTAAGAGGTGCAACCAAGCTAACAGGAGATTCTGAAAGATGTCAATCAATCAGTCTACACACACCCACACACTACCTGGTAAGAGGTCTAAGCAGCCTGATTAACTGAAAACACCTGTGTGTGGGTTCAGAGCATTTAAAAAAAACAAAAAAAACAGGAAAAAACATCAGAAAACATTTTGGGGGTCTGGCTAGCCTGGCTAGTCCACACTGCATTTCGGGATGGGAGAAAAACATGCTCTGGTTTATTGGCATTTCTTTAAACCAATCACAATCATGGGTGGCGCTAAGGTCTGCACAGAACTGCAGCTAAACAGCCTCGGGAAGGAACTAGTTTTGATGGAACATGTGTACGTTCAAAGGAGAAGACTCAGATTGGACAGATAGTCTAGCTAGCTGTCTGGATTTACCCTGCAGAGATCTGAGGACCAGGTAACCATAGTCCTCAGATTAGACAGATAGTCTAGCTAGCTGTCTGGATTTACCCTGCAGAGATCTTAGGACCAGTTAACCATAGTCCTCAGAAATCCACCGGAGGTTAGAACTCCAGCGCAAAGAAAGTGGAAGGTAACGGACATCGTCGAAAAGACAAGCATCTGGCGGAAATTCCTGCAGTACTGGAGCAATCCTGGAAGTGGAAGGTCGAGGATATAGACTAGCCCGAAGATTATTTTTGGAACCCCAAATGCTGTTATAATCAACCTAACTGCTAATATTTCTACATGTTACAGCAGCACACAGAAATAGAAGAGAATGCTATGCTATGCTATAATATTATATAATAATATAATAATAATAATATAAATGCACAATAATAACAATATACTAGTTTCGCAGTATTGTTATATATAGTGAAATAACTAATGAAACGTGAAATAGAAAAGTGTTAGATAAGTTACTAACTAACTAATTTAGCCTAAATATGTAATAAAAGTATGACACTTAATGAATGATTTTCTTAGATTGAGCTTGTAAAGACTTCTGTTGATCAACATGTAACTATGCTGCCCTCTGTTGATAGAAAGAGGCATTACATTACACTCCTCAATAAATTATTTTAATAGAAGTTTCAATTTGATCTTTATAGTGGTGTCTCATTTCACTTTCACCCCTAGCCTTTACCACTCAGTTTCGAGGGACAAGGGCTAGGCGTACAACCAAAGTGTAGGAGAACGGGTAAGACAGAGAAATGAGATTCAGACCTATTTTATAACACTATCTTTGGAAGTGGGAAGGAAATAATGAAACCTACATTATATTCACCTTTTTATCATTTTGGCAAATGTGTGGACACCATTTCCCCCTTTTTACTCAACATCCAGTTTTATTGATCTGGGGAACCTCATATGGTCTTTCTCTTATGTACCTAATTCTGTCTGTGAACATATATCTGTGAACATATGTCTGTGAACATATATCTGTGAACATATGTCTGTGAACATATGTCTGTGAACATATGTCTGTGAATGTCTGTTTCCCTGTTGTAGCCAGTGAGAGTTCCTCTGATGACCAGCAGGGAGCTCTGTAGTGACGTGAGAGAAATGAGTAAACCTGCTCTGTGAAAGGTACAGTAGTAATGTGCAGAGAAGCGACTGTTAGATCTATCAGTTTTTACTATCCATTTAAAGAACATGATGTGATTTCATAAACGTCTTTACTTTTGGAGAGGTCAGAAGTCAGGGGTGAGGGTCAGCTACAGAAACCAGATGTGGGGGACACTTCAGCAGCATGCCTGGCTCTCTGAAGAAGAATTTACTTTAATGATTCCGAAGGGGAAATTACATTCTTACACTCGGGTCGCACACAGGCCCGAAATACACACACCTTGCTCAAGGGCCCAGGTGTGTGGATTTGGTCCACATGGACTTGAACTGGCAGCCCTCTGATTCCCAAATCAAGTCCATGAACTGAGCCACTTCTCTGATACAGGACACAACACCATAACACAGATCGGGCCCTTCAAGATTTTTCATTTGTACTGCTATTAATTTGCATATGTGGTAGTCTTACTGTACAACTCACATACATATTTACATACCCCTTGAAGAGAGACAAGAAATAGGGCAGAGAGA
The DNA here is from genome assembly GCA_013375575.1 of Percina caprodes. Classification (NCBI taxonomy): domain Eukaryota; kingdom Metazoa; phylum Chordata; class Actinopteri; order Perciformes; family Percidae; genus Percina; species Percina caprodes. The sequence continues at coordinate 586,871 of JABXJD010000334.1, read as the reverse complement.
GGGGCATGGCATGCAACAAAGGGCCCTGGGTCAGATTTGAACCCAGGCTGCTGGCAAGGACTGAGCCTACAGGTCTACCAGGTAAACTATAGGCCACCCCGCCCACATTTTAAAGTATAGCATGTTAACCTTTGGATTAGATTTTGACTCCTGAACAGCCTGGATACCAGCTGAACTTGGCCCCGCCCACAACAATTTGAGGTCGGGAACTTCGGCCTGGACTTAATCAGTTGTGGAGCAACTATGCTCAAACAAGAGCTGTTAGGACCAATCAAACTGTCAGGGCGGGCTTTATACGATGATGGGCAGATAATCAACAGTTAGGTAATGATAACCGCCCATGTTGGCTTTCAATGTGCGTGCCAATATGACTGTTCTCCCAATGTATTGTAGCTGTAATAATGGATATAGCTAATGGTTGTAATTCATCATGTGTTCTATTAATACATACATGGTATTATCTTATGATACATCCGAGGGATGTATGAATGCTGTAAAGCCTGTAACATGGATGTAGCTGGCAGCTGAGTCCTGTTGACAACTATGCATCACATACGTTACATACTCCGTTGCTCTGATTGGTTGTAGGTCTATCCAATTGAGTGCAGAGACATTTTCTCTTCTGGTGAGGTTGAAACCATAGACTGTATAATACAGTCAATGTTTGAATCACGTCCCATAATCAGCCCACTGGAGCAGTATCTGACTCATAATCTGAGTATGACGACGTCAGGCTAACTCTTAAAAGGAGTGAGCATGCAAACTGCAACAAAAATCCATGTTACAGAGGCATGCGTTTTTACATGCTTTACCTTTAAAGCATTAAGCCTTTTAATGTGTGCTGGTGAAAATGTCAGTTCGCTTTCAGTGCATATCAAAGACTTTCTTGAATCATAACCTTGATGATAGTAACCTAGCATCCATGTTTCTGAAATGAGTCAGGCTGACTGGAAACAAATGCATGGATGTTTTCACCATGTTTTTAAAGGCCCTGTTATTTAGTCACAAACATTTATAGAGAAATACTGAAGATTTGAATATATGTTTCCAGGGACTTTAAAGAGGTAATAATTGATATTTCTAGAATAGCAATGTCTCAAATAACAAAGTGAAGACAATGAGAAAGAAATCACACGTAGTGATAAACATGAATGGGACTTCAGAAAGAGTTTCAGCTCATTGCTTAGCTGGATGACTTTTTGGGTCCCCATAGCTAATATACTAATATTTACGGCCGCAGCAGACAGCTGTTTTCAGCCTGTACACTACCTGCTTAGCAGCAAAGAGCAGCAAAACACAGTTAACTGGTTGACACAATGGAGCATTCGGTAGCTAATGAGACAGATATTTCCCTCAGGAGTTGGTGGAGACCAAAGAGCTAAAAGAAAAGTGAATATTGAACTTGAACTATAATCAATTATACGCTATCTTAAGCCCCTGAAAATCTGGTTTCAATTCTTCAGTATTTCTCTATGACATGCAAGAATGACGCTGATGGGGAAAAGGAGAATAGACTGTTAGTACAGAATAGAAAAAACATAAGTGGAGTTTTATAGATATAAATATAAATATAATATAGATATAAAAAATCAGATATGTCACAAGTGTAATGATGTGTGCATGTGTGTGTGTGTGTGTGTGTGTGTGTGTGTGTGTGTGTGTGTGTGAGGACGGCATTCACACGTTATGGTTTGAATTCCCCTGCTGTTTGTTAACTTGACCATCTGTCTGACCCTCTTACACTATTGACCTTCTGTGTGTGTGTGTGTGTGTGTGTGTGTGTGTGTGTGTGTGTGTGTGTGTGTGTGTGTGTGTGTGTGTGTGTGTGTGTGTGTGTGAGTGTGTGTGTGTGTGTGTGTGTGTGTGTGTGTGTGTGTGTGTGTGTGTATATGTGTGTGTCCATTGTGCCCTTGGCCTAGATCACATTAGCACGGCCATCATTAACTCCTGAATGACCACAGCACACAAAAGATGATAAAGGAAGAGGAAGAAAGAGGAAGAAGAGTTGGAGATAGAGTGTGTGTGTGGGAGAAGATAGAAGAAGATAGAGGGAGGGAAGGAAGGAAGGAATGAAAAAAGGAAGGAATGAAGGAAGGAAGGAAGGGAGGAAGGAAGAGATGTGGAAGAGTGTGTAAAGTGAACAATAGACGCAACCTGCAATGACATTGTTGCGATTATCAGTGATAAATGTCATAACTTGAATAAAATGTTTGTTGATTCCTAAAAAGGCTTGTTGTGGAGCGACTGAGGTAGATGTCTCCAAATGTAGATTACAGTGGGGAAGACTCTAGTCCTCCACTTTAAAACACTATAAGTTGGAGCGTCAAAGCTTCAACTTACTGTTAGTTTGCTAGCCACCCAGCTGGCTACTTTGATTAAACAACCAATGTCAGTGTTAAAAAGTTAAAAAAACAAACAAAAAAAAAAAAATGTGGGGCCGCATTATTAAAATCCCATCCATTCATTCTACCCTAGCATGTCTTGCAAAAAAACTCTGCAGATACTCTGCAGAGAGTGTGTGTGTGTGTGTGTGTGTGCGTGTGTGTGTGTGTGTGTGTGTGTGTGTGTGTCCATCCATTCCTGAGGTGCACTGGAGCATCCAGGGAGCTGATAGGAGCTGAAGTGTAATTGTGTCAGAGCAAAGACCCAGAAAATACAGAGAGACAGACAGATAGATAAAGACAGGAAGAGACAGAGTTCCCCCTATCATACTGAACTTAGCTAAATGTCATCCATCAAGGCATTTTACAATTTTGTAGTTCAGTCTGCTGCACGCAGAATGCTGCAGAATATTTTTGCTTGACTCACCAGCCTTCCACCTGCTTCACATGTTCAATTATCAAAGTTGCATCTGGTGCTGAGCAGAGTTTAATAACACACATGCATTACCATTCACACATATTTGATTAAAAGATCAAAGGAACGGTCGGTAACTATTTCCAATATACAATTTTTTTCTTTAAATCCTGACAGCAATAAATAACTTATGGGCTCTAAAAAGGTAAAAACACCCACCAATCACTGCCTCGCCGTCTGCTTACAAAGAACCAATGAAATGCCTCCTTGCCCCGCTGCGCATAATTTACCCCTCCCGTGTACAAGCATGAGATCTACGCTTTTATTTTAATTAATCCTGTTGTAGCTAGTTGTTTTTGTTTCCCGGCTCACAATCTTTGTTTTCTCCGCCCTCTCTCTTCCTTTGTGGTCCACTGATCAGCGGCGTGAGCTCTATATGAGCACTAATATTGATTTTAAAACGATTTAAAAGTTATGATGAGTTATGATCAGAGCAACGTCCATGGCGGTCTGTTATTCTAAGCAACGGTCTTAACGGTTGGCTAATGATAGTGAATGTTCCACTAATATTCCCGTACATGTACATGCAAAATAAGCCTGTCCTCTCTAAGCGTAGCTCCCATGGCGCCATTTTAATGCTACGAAGCCATCACCCGCCGTTAGCATCCCATTGACTGTCATTCATTTTGACGTCACTTTGACAGTGAATAACTATACATCTGAAGCGTTTCAAGACTCTATTTGTCCATTATTTATTTCTAAAGAAACAAGACAATGTATAATAGGCTCCATTACCTTGTAGCTCATGTTACGGCTCCTTAGCAGACGTTTTTGTAAAAATATGCTAACGATTGTGTCATAACCGCGTGACTTGCTGTCACATAGTCAACAAATCACCATATTGTCAGGAGAAGCTCGCAGACAGTTTCGACTTCAGCTGTTCAGGTATAATTACCAATGTTAACTAGCATGTTAGTTAGCAATAATTAGCCTGTGGCTATGTTATCTCCTAACAAATACGTAAGGACGCTCTCCGTCTCTGCTGATTGGGAATGATTGAGATTTCTCTTGGCACAGCTACCAGAAGATTTACAACTTTCAGACAGGTTGCTCACGTCACATCTACATCGTCAAGCTCAGATGAAGGCTGCGCAGTAACGCTCAGCTATCACCGGAAAAGTGCTTCTAATATCCTTCACTGGTCTCTGTCCAGAGCAACAGGATCTGTTGGTCCATTTCTTTAATGGGTAAAACCCCCGATTGTAACGCATATTCTAAATGCGCTGTGTACATGTCCAAAGAATGCTTCTAAAACCTGAATAATACCGGAATATGCCGCGTCTTAATCGGAAAATGCTATATTTGGAAAAAGGCCTTATTTGAAATATCCAACCAGAATGTGTTCACATGACCTGTATCAGATTCAGAATATTATAATATTTGGAACAATAGTGGAATTTTGGTGTGCATGTAAACGTACTCAGTGTGGATCATGTAAGACATGTAGAAGAGAACAGCAGCAGTATTCCCTGTCATTGATTCATCAGATCGAGAGCCCTGGCCTCGACAACGGCAGCCATGCCGGTGTTTAAAACGGCATGAGAATATCCTGATTAGAAAATAACACACACAAACACACATGCTTGCAAATAAGGTCATTACATAATCCCATCACTCTGCATCGATCTCCTCATGTCTGAGAAAATTGAAAATACTAGATGGAAAAAGAGGGAGGACAAAGGGAAATAATAACCTTCTTTTCCATTCATCCGAAGATGGATGGAAAAGAAGGTTATTATTTCCCATGTTACATTAGTTACATGATATCTTTTACAGTTTTTGTGTTATCACTGTTCAAGTTTAGTGTCTCTGTACAAATGAAATGGACGAAAGTCTGGTAGGACCAGGCTAGCACAATACCAGGGTTTATTTCATTATATCAAGAAAGCCTTACACATGAAAAGACATCAAATACAATCAAGGATAAAAACACAATAAAGTCCAGGACTTATTTTCATTGTGGGCCTCTCCTAAGTGGAATGCAATCATCCTGTGCTGTTCCCACTATGACATGTCAACATCTCTGCCGTGAAAAAGGTCTATGGCGTGTTAATTGCATGACTTAGCCTTAGCAGTTTAGCTTATTAGCATTTACAAGCATTTTCTGCAGGAATGCATTTTCTAAGTAAAATGTCATTTCATCATTGCTATTCTCATATAATCAATGAATATAACTGAATTTTATTAGATATTTTTTGTTCAATGATGTCCTTTTTGAAATTTTATGTGAAGTTGTATTTCATGATGTCACTGGTTATGACAGTGGTGTTGTCATAAACTTTCAGCCAATCACCATGCCTCTTAAGATAGCAAGCTCAACAACTGCTGCCAGATTTAACCAGTTAGCACCTGCTAGCTAGGTGAATCAGGGTTCCCCAATGTATTACCCCAAGGTCTGCATCTGATTTTAATTTTAGGTTCTGAAGGATTGGGGAAAACAACGTAATCAACTAGTGTTTAAGGAGCATTTTTTTGTCTGCTGGATGGTGTTCACATCGGCGCCATTATCCCAGATCTCAGTAATTCCCTTGATAAATACATTGTTAGAAATGATGGCTAAAACTATATAAACAAAATGTTTTGATAAGCCAGAATTATCTTTAAGGACACTATGCAATCTACAGATATGCAATGTGCCCTGGATGGGTGGACGGATTATTACCCCTAATTTCCACCTGTTGTGGAACGGCTGCGGATCTGCTCCAGAACAGCGGCAGAGTCATTTAGTTTCCATTAAAGTCAATGTGTGTATTTCCACTGAATGGTTGCGTTTCAACGCAGATAAGCAGAGCTTCTATTTTTGCCGGAGAGCTCTGCAGAAATTCAGCACACGGCAGATAGTGCAGGACAGGAAGTCGAGCACAGATACAAAATGATACAATTAATTTTCCAAATAAAATAGACCGGGCTCAGGGCGGATCGTATTTCACTGCACCACACCTTGAAAACGCAGCACAGTGTTGTTTCCTCTCTACTCCTCTGGATGGAAACCAACTGTTGTTGGTTTTGTGGTTCTATTCTGCATGAATTTGCGAGATCTCGTGGGCCGCAGCCATTCAGCAACAAACCCGGACCTGGTGGGTATTGACGGACGGTGAAGCACGGAGACGATACGCAGCGGAGCCAATTCACAGCCATTTATTTTCACAGTCTGTTTCATGCACATGGCAATATATAAAGACAAATACATCATCAGAGAACATAAAGACTGCTCTATAGACACATAGAAACAACCACATATACATGTACAACAACTCCAGATCTATACAAAGTCAGCGAGATAGTCTATTCAGCAGTGCTATGGCAGAAGTGACAAAACTTCTGCCAAAGCGACTCCTTTTACACCTCAGAGTCCTGTATCTGCGGCCAGAGGGCAGCAGTGTAAAGTGCGGATATAGAGAGTGATCGGTGTCATTGACAATGGCGAGGGCAAGGCGTGTGATGGCGCCAATGTTGGGTGAAGGGGAGCTAATCATTTTGGAGGCAACGTGTGTGATCTTGGTGAGTTTGTTTTTGTTAGTAATGTTTAGCATGTTGTAGAAACATAAAGTTATATACAATGTAGTCAAGGCGTACAGTTGTTTTATCTGTTTATGGGAATCACATTACATTATTTGGGTAAATGTATTGTATATCCTTGACGTTCCACTTCCCGGATTGCTCCGTTGCTGCCGAAAAATCCACCAGATTTCACTCATTTAGGCCGGATAGCCGTTGCCTTGGGCTTTTAAACTCGGGTCGATTTAGGAAGACTACGGTTAACCTTTTCTCAGATCTCTGCAATGTAAATCCAGACAGCTAGCTAGACTATCTGTCCAATCTGAGTTTTCTGTAAACAAAGTTCACCGCCCAAGACGATTGTGATTGGTTTAAAGAAATGCCAAACAAAGACTCTCTTATCTGTTATAATTTGTATCGTACATTTGTGTCAAAAAAATGCAACAATGTTTTCCTTTCTGAAGATGCTACCTTGAACCACTCCTCCCTTCCTAGGGAGCCTCTCTCTTATTTGTCTACTCTCATGTCATCTAAGTAAATGGAGGGATTGTTAGACAATGTATGTAAACTGAACCCTGCATCGTGTCGCTTTGTTCTCTGAGATCTCATGACTGCTTTCAGAATCAACTCACAGATGTCAAGCCACTAGATTATAAGATACGAATCAGAAAACAATCATGATTGGATTGTTTCAAAACAATATGGCACCTTAACTAAAAAAACAAGTTTTTAAAAATATTGTTTTATCCTTTTTATTTTGTGCTTTATGGTCTTCTTCTTCTCTCAGTTTCTTGTTTTCTTCATATTCATCCACACTTTACTATGCCTACCGTGACATTTAAGCGCATTTGAATTGATTTGAGAGAGAAAGAGAGGGAGGAAGAGGAAAGAAGGGGAGAGGGGGATGGGAGAATGTTGCCATGACAACTGCCATAATAATCATCCTAATGATTGATGTGCTGCGCTCCATTTCTCCCTGTTTGGACTCTCTCTCTCTCTCTCTCTCTCTCTCTCTTCTCTCTCTGTCTCCTTTCAGTCTGTCTGTCTGTCTCTCCGTCTGTCTGTCTGTCTGTTTCAGACCATGTTCCATGTTTTCTGTGTCTGTGCCATTATAGCAGGAGATATATTAATGTGGCGATGAACAAACAGCAAACACACAAATGTTCATTTGAACTACAATCTTACCGTGTCCCACACAAGGTAGGATTGTAGTTCTAACTAATTAGTAATTTACATCTGTACAGTAATAGCCAAAAATTGAGGAAGAGAAGAGAAGAGAAGAGAAGAGAAGAGAAGAGAAGAGAAGAGAAGAGAAGAGAAGAGAAGAGAAGAGAAGAGAATATGTGGGATGAAGAAATGAAGGGATGTGGCCTGTTTAGGAGCCTGAATCAATCTCTCTGTGTCATTGCATTAGACCATTCAGGCGTTGTGTGTGTGTGTGTGTGGGTGTGTGTGTTTGTGTGTGTGTGTGTGTGTCTGTGTGTGTGTGTGTGTGTGTGTGTGTGTGTGTGTGTGTGTACAGTGTCAGAATAGATAGCCTTGTAATGTACTACAAACAAATTGCTCTATAAATGTTAAAATGGATTACTTTACAGGCTAGTCTGGGTCAGTATTAGCAGCTTCATGATTCTCTACAAACTGGGATAGAATCCAACTCAAAAAATCACCCTGTGTAGCAACGAAAACCTGCCTTGTTTCTTGCACCGACTGGAGCAGGTTGTGAAGTCTTTGATACATGATGACATCTTTTTAATAGCTTGGATTTTTGTTTAAGTAATCGAGACACGCCTCAACTCCCTGCAGAGATGGTAGCGCAGCTTTTTCATCATAAAAGTGTCCCTTCAATTTCATTTGGTAATTTAAATGGGACATTTTAGGTTTTTAATTACTGGATGAGCTCCTTTACCTGGTATCATAACATTACAACTGTATGACAGAGTGAATATTTACGTCTTCTTCTCGCAGTCCTACAATATGAGTGGTGATTCACACCCTCCACATCTTCTTCCTTAAAACCTTCTACAAGAAGTCATAGGGGAGGTACATTATAAAGGTCATACCAGATTTCTCATTTAGATAAGAAGGTTGATACCACTTTCATGTACTAGAGCCAGCACCTGATTAGCTTAGCTTAGCATAAAGACTGGAGACTGGGGGGAAACAGCTAGCCTGGCTGTTTCCAAAGTGCTGTAAATCTTTCTTGGCTGAGTGACTTAGTAATATAAGTGTGTTCTTGTTGAGATTACTTCATTTTTTTCTGCTACAGTTCAATGCCATATTCTCAATATCCGCCCTACCTCTCACATTCATTGACAACTAGCAAGTACATTGAAACCATGTGATCCAATGATTTATGTTTTGTTATTGTCTTTCTGTTGTGGACTTACTGTGTGTGTGTGTGTTTGTGTGTGTGTGTGTGTGCGTGTGTGCGTGTGTGCGTGTGTGTGTGTGTGTGTGTGCGTGTGTGTGTGTGTGTGTGTGTGTGTGTTAGTGTGTGGGCAACCTGTCAAAACGGAGTAGACCAATCGTAACATTGTTGTCTATGAAAACTGACAGGCTGTCAGCAACACTATCTCTTCCTCTTCTTAACTTTCTTTCTTCCTCGCTCTCTCTCTCTCTCTCTCTCTCTCTTTCTCTCACACACACACACACAAAACACAATTACTCAATCTTAAATCTCAAATATTTTTTTTTTAAGTTAACAGCCAATGAGAGAGAGGCGGGAGTCTTACTGCATGCTGGTAGCCCACATTTCTCTTATCTTCTTCCAAACACCGTTCTCTTTACCAACATGCAGCTTAGCACAACAGTTAATGTCATCCAAAATGAACCAATGCACCTGATCACATACAATTGTGCTACCTTAAATCAATCAGAAATATGATTCAATAGGATTTTGTTTGCCCTTTACACATAGAAGAATTCCAAGTGCACAAAATGAAACCAAATTAATGAATGTTCCCTAAACATACTGTACTTGTGTACTTGTACTTGTATAGGATAGAAATACAACAGTGCTAGTCAACCCTATCTTCTGAATCTGCAAGTTCTAAATGACAAGCAATGCAAGGCAATGCAACAACTCTTTGTACAATCAGAATTTAGAAAGTCTTTAAGAGCAGTAACAGTAAATTATTTGGGAAAGCAAAAGGAAGTCAGCCAGCTCAAGGAAGTCTCTCATGCACATGTTCATTTTTTAATTAAATTAGAAATTGTACAACAAGATATGTCAAGTGATTCCGCCAGATGTCACTCCACCCCAAATCGCAGAAAAAGTGATTTTTTCATAATATGGGCACTTTACACGTACACATGTTCCACCAAAACAAGTTCCTTCCCGAGACAGCGTTACAAGAGAGGCTTTAAATGTTCTGTCATCTTTTTTTGTCGATTAAATATAATGTTAGCTTCCTCTTGACAATGCAGGCGATAATACAAAAAGTTCTAGATATTACAGTTTCAATTCGAGGCTAACAGAGGTTGATAAAGAGAGAGGAAAATAGACACAAAGGCATGATGAAAATGGAGGTTTCACTCCTGACCTAAATAATAACTGATGTGTGTGTTGATTCAGTTCAAGTGTAGGTGGGCTGAATTCTTACCTCAGTTAAATGTACATATCTGCTTAGTCTATAAGTACAATACGTCTCAGTATGCTGCACTATTCTACATTGTATGAACACATGTTATTGGTACCAGTACCATGAGTGTATGTATTTTTAAATGGCAGTGTCTGTGCCCCCCACCATATTCACTGAGCTTTACAGAACCTTTAAAGGAGCACAGTTCAGAGCCTGGATTCACGCCATTTCTTACACTTCAAAATGCTCCATTGCAAACTGAAATTCATTTAGATAGATAGATAGATAGATAGATAGATAGATAGATAGATAGATAGATAGATAGATAGATAGATAGATAGATAGATAGATAGATAGATAGATAGATAGATAGATAGATAGATAGAGGAAATTAAGGTGTCCAATAGCTTACACACATCACACATACACATAGGCACACAGACAATATGACAACCACGCACACATACATACTACATACTACGGTATGGAAAAAGTGTGCGGGAAAAAATGCAGAAACATGCAATGGTATCATAGTGCAATCAGTTCAGTCCAGGGTAGTTCATGGTAGTTTATGTATAAAGGCACCCAGATGAAGGCATGGTACAAAGGGCAGTGTGCAGAGCAGACTTAAACACATATCCTCTCATAAAGACTTTCCTACTAGCTATTTGGGTTAGGATGAACATTCCAAATGACAGCCTGTACATGGTACGATTTACAGTGATCACTCTAAGAGTGTGTTTTAACAGTGTTTTTTAAGGTCCCATGCCATGAAAATTTCTAATGGGCCAATCTGGAATCTTGCTTCTTATGAGGTACCTCCCCTTTCTCTGCTTTGCCCGCACAGAGAATTTGGCCCACTCATGAGAAAGAGAGCGATATCATGGCTTTCAAACAAGCAAAGTGGCAGTTGGTCAAGGCCACACCCCAGTCTCCACCTTGCTCCCCCCCCCTCCTCCTCAATAGTTACAGACACAGAAATGGCACATCCTAAGGAAAGCTCATTGTGGGATTGGCTCTAGTGTAATTCTGCACCAAGGCTGAATTTTGGGAAAGAGACTTCAAATACAGTATTATGGGGCCACGAAGGGCTACATAAAAGTATCCAAAAGCAGAATGTCATGGGACTTTTAAGGGGTGCTGTTTTGCACTTGACTAGACCCCACATTCAAATCCCGTCAAATGAAGTTGTCTAATTAGAAGCAGAGCCACCAGACTCACATTGAGCATTTGGACTACAAATAAACAAAGTAATGGAACAAGATAAAATGATGTACAAAGAAGAAGAACATAAACTACTGCTTACATAAGTATAAATGAGATTGTAACTTGCAGTCAAATAAAAGCAGCTTTAGTCTGACGGCTAAATGCCGTGCTATACACTGGCGGGTAAACCTTGTTTCAGGGCTACATTTTTATTACCTCTAATGAATACAGTGTGAGGACCAATTCCACTTTAGAGACAACTTTTAAAATAAGCCATTTACTTCTACCTCTACAGGGAACTGAAATGATTTCTCCTGTTGAAACTACCCTTTTGACATCCATAACGTAAGATATTAGCTTTATGATCACCAAAAGCAAAATGATTGTTTAGAATTAATTTATCTTTGGCAAAATTATACTATTACGTAACCAGTCAGAGAGCCAGTCTAATGCTTAACTGATGCTAAAATTACCATAAGCACGAAGACTTACTTCCACCTATGGTGTTTATACATACGCTAACTCTGTTAGAAAGTGTAGGAATAGAGACGATGTTCCAACTTTGTGTGTGTGTGTGTGTGTGTTTGTGTGTTTGTGTGTGCTGTACAGCAGCATAATAAATAGCCCAGCATGAAATAATGATGAGATTGGGTGTAAAACAGTGACAGCATGGAAAAATAGGCCTGAATGATGCATCAACCCTCAGCTAAAAATGTGCAAATAAATTCAGTGGACTTGACATTAATATGAGATATGAGACTGTCAGATCAGACAATCATTGTGTGTGTGTGTGTGTGTGTGTGTGTGTGTGTGTGTATGTTAGATTAAAAAAAGGAGAAATGAAAGAGAGGACGATATAGAATATGTTGGTTTGTGCAAGGGTCATAAAAGTTAATAATAAATCTGTATGTCTAGATTTTCTTTCAATATGACTTCTCTTTTTCTCTTCCTGTTAAAAGCCTTCTACTTGTTGTCCTGTTCTTTCCCAAATTGAATTGCTGACCTGCAGATGTAGGTCATGGTGCTGATATTGATATCTACACAAATACATCAATGCAGCTAGAACTGGACATGAGGTGTGTGAATGTAAAGTACTTGTCCACATTTTGAATGATAACATTCCCTTAATAATAATTCCAGTTTATTATAATTTAGGTCCAAGGTCAATGACAACATAGCAATCTCCATGACAACAGCGCAAACTCCATCCGCTAAGGCAATGGCTGATACAGTGGTTCCCAAACCTTTTCTGCACAGCGCACAGCGTAAGTACAGTGTTATTAAAATAGAATGATATAGATGATGGCCTGGCTATGCAAACATTTGACCCAGAATGAGCCTATAAGCTGTTTTATAATGCTTCATCACAGAACTGGATTGCTGATTTGCTTTTGATGCACAAAACAAGAGCACTAGTGGTATAATGACTGAAGAACAGAAATGTAGAGGCGCTGAGCTTCCCCTGATCTTTACAGTTCAGTTTACTTCAAATCTTTTTTCACAGTGGAAATTTTGCAACGAGGCAAATAGATAACAAACAAGACATATAGACATTCAAAGTGCTGCAATACAGAATACAATAAAGGTTTTTGTGAAGACAAAGTGAGACAATAACAATAGGAACAAGAGGCAGTTGATGGTGTATTAGAACAGAGAGAATATCTGATTGCATTTTGGAACATATTTACATATTTAGCATTTATGAGAAGAAAAGTGTTAACTACTGTTTTAATAATAACATTTTTTACATATACTGTTTAGTTTAGTATTGCTGTCAACACTGTACATGAGATGTTGATGATCGTAGTGAAACTAGTAGTAGTGAAGCATTTTCAAGATAATTAATACAAAATCAAATTACATGATTCTATTATAACAAAATTAAACTGTAAATAGTTTGTTGGGCAAACTGGAAACACCCTCAAGGTTAAGCCCTGGTTTGAGGATTTGGGTTTGAGTGTTTTTCTTGTATATTATACATTACACTATACTGTATATTAAGCTACAAATTGGGATTAGCCTGCAGGCTAACTCAAACAATAGCTTTCTCCTGTTTTCCCCACATTCAAAATGACTAAGCAAAGATATATATTTTTTTCTTGCCATTTTGCCGTCAGTAGGCCAAAATAAAAGGTTTAAATGCAGTAAGATACAGAAGGCCATGCTACATGATATTCATGTCAGAGCAGAGCAGTAAATGAACCCAGAGGGGCTTTGGACACAGCTGACATCTGCTGATCGGAGCCTGGCAGCTCCTGACAGCACCTCATTTCCTCTGGTTTACAAGGTGACAGTCGAAAACAAAAGCCTAAATAAACCATCTTAAAAAGTATGGCCCTGAAGGTCTCAGTAAGTAAGTAAGTAAAAAAGTGAACTACAGCTACACTTGCTGCTAAAGCTGCTTGCTTGCGGAGACGCTTAAGGGTCCCATGACATGGTGTTCTTTGGATGATTTAGGAAGCCATGAAAGCCATGATGTCTCTCTCTCATGGGTGGGCCAAATTCTCTGGGCGGGTAAAGCAGTGAAAGGGGAGGTAACGTTGTAACCTTGCCCCTTATGAGGTCATAAGGAGCAAGATTCCAGATTGGCCCATCTGAGCTTTTATTTTCTCAAAGGCAGAGCGGAATACCCAGGGATGGTTTACACCCTTTGCCATTTCTAGCCACTGGGGGACCATAGGCAGGCTGGGGGAACTCATATAATAAAGTTAAATAAAATGAAATTGTCGTGCCATGGGACCTTTAAACAGAACGGACCCATAATCAATGGTTTTCAGTTACACCTGTGCTATTTCTGCAAGTCAAATTGTCTGCTGTGAAAAAGATCTATGGAAGCAAAATATTGACTTGATGATTGACAGCTGAACACAAGACTGGCTGCTTTGTCAGCACGTCTCATCCTCTACTCATTCAGTACTGCACTACTTTTTGGTCTTACTTAAGCCTAAGTTCTTAGTTGTGGCTGCAATTATTTTGGGTAACAATTACATAATCACTGAGGTAATGCTAAAATGTGGGAGAGTTGATGCCTTTAAAAATAAGTCCAATGGGACGAGAGCCCTCAGATGATATGTGTTTTGATCACAACTCTCAAAATCTCAAAAGGCAATGTTACGCCTTGTTACCATATGTGGCATAAAAATACTATTCTGTTCCGCTGCAAGTGTTCCCAATGAACATAACAGTCTCCAAAATTGTGATTACAGCATCAAACTCCCAACAGAACTTTATAATGACTTCTGGTGGACATCCCAGCGTTTACAGAACTCACATCCTAGGCTGCATTTTGGCAAAATGCACAAAACATCTACATTCAATATATCAATCATATCAATATATACTTGTTTGTATATAGAGATAGAGCATCTCAGAAACCCTGATTAATATTAAATGTTGCTTTTTTAAGGTAAGGACTTTTTTTTTAATTTAGCATTTTGTTGACCTAATAAACTCCTTTTATTTGATAACCTCAGGTTTTATGCACCTCCTCTCTCACACTGGAAAGCTATAATACCTAAAGGGCTGGTTGTTTTTACCCAGGAGTGGCTTGCTGTGCTATGAATCTATAATGTAATCCCCGACATGAAGAGACACACATCATTCAAATGCTACAGTACATTACTATTTCAACCTATCAGATCTGTTAGAAAGCTCATGCATGGGAATCTAAGAACTGTTCAAGGTAGAGAGAGAGAGAGAGAGAGAGAGAGAGAGAGAGAGAGAGAGAGAGAGAGAGAGAGAGTATTTGTTTGCTTGTGCATGTGTTTTTTTATACATACACACATATGTATATATATATAAATATATATACTAATACACGTTTACATGCATATGGGCATATGGTGCAGCACAGGCATAGTGTGTATATGTTTGAGGTGTGTGCTTGCATGTTGGGTTTATAGTTGTGGGTGTGTGTATGTGTATGTGTATGTGTGTGTGTGTGTGTGTGTGTGTGTGTGTGTGTGTGTGTGTGGAGTATTTAAGTCTACATGTGTGTTTGATTGGTTTAGTGCTTGTGAGCATGTGGTTTAGTGTGTGTGTGTGTGTGTGTGTGTGTGTGGTTTTATGGAGAGGAACAGTGTGTGGGGGAGGAGAATGTGCAAGTGAATTATGTCTTTTTCAGAGGGGAGGGGTGCATATAGTATATATGTATGTGTGTGTATGGGGGGGGAAGGGCGGAACGCCCACTGTATGTATGTTCACTAAGTATGTGTGGGCTGGTTTGTGGCGTGTGTGTGTGTGAGGGAGAGAGAGAGTGAGAGAGTGTTTGAGAATGCAGGAAAAAGATAAATGCATTTTATGATACCTATTTGTGTTTGTATAAACTCAGCATTGTATGTGCATTTGTATGTACTGTACTTGTGTGTCCAAGGTTATGTTTCCAAAATGCATGTGTGTTTTAGACTATTTAGAGTATGATTATGTGTATGTCTGCAGGTATTTTAAGTGTGAGAGTGGATTTTTTACATTTGGTATGCATGTGTAAGCATCTTTTTAAGTGTACTGGATGTGTGTGAATCAGTAAGGTGTGTGTGTGTGTGTGTGTGTGTGTGTGTGTGTGTGTGTGTGTGTGTGCGTGCGTGTGCGTGTGCGTGTGCGTGTGCGTGTGTGGGTGGGAGGGAGAAAATCTCTTTGTTTGTGTGCATTTGTGTGTTTATTTCCAGATATTGGAAATGTGTTGTTCTGTCATTGAAGATCATCCAAACCATCCATTCTACTTTGGCTATTGAGTATTAAATAGTCTCTCTTTCTCAAAAACACAGCCTGTTTCATTGTTTTATCCGAAAAAACAGTTTTTACACACAGCATGAGTTTTGCTCGAAAGATCCCCCGTCTAACGATCAAATGCCAACATGAATCTATGTGACTATGTATGCAGAATAAAATAAAATTGTGTGAATTCATTCATTGTGTTACTCTTTTAAGGCAGTAATACTAAGGGTGTGGTTATGCACCAAAAACAAGTTGTCCAAACCAAGGCTATTTTGATGCGTGGCTCCGCTTAAACATGCGGTATACTAGCCGCACCAGAGGTTGCGCACCACTTTATTATTTTTCAAAACGGAAACAAGAAGCCTGAACGAGCTTGAGGGTAGCCGGATGCCAGGACTCTCAGTCTGCAAGTGCAAGTGCAAGTCTCTCTTGTAAACTTACTGGATTAAGATGAGTTCTTTTATGGTGAATAAAAGGCTTGATCCGGTCATCCAATCAAATCAAAGCATTGACTGCAATGCTGTATGTATGAGAGATAGTGTGAGCAACAGCTGGATTAAAGTGTTATCTGTCACACACACACACACACACACACACACACACACACACACACACACACACACACACACACACACACACACATCCAGCTGTAAATTTAAATGGACTGTATTTATATAGCGCTTTTCTAATCTTAACAACTACTCAAAGAGCTTTTACATAGTCCAGGAACCATTCACACACATTCATACACTGTGGCCGAGGCTGCCGTACAAGGTGCCACCTGCTCATCAGATAAACATTCACACACATTTACACTCCGATGCGCAGCATCTGGGGCAAGTCGGGGTTCAGTGTCTTGCCCAAGGACACTTTGACATGGGACTGCAGGGCCAGGGATCGAACCACCAACCGCTCTACCAATGAGCCACACAGGCGCTGTACGTATAGTCTACTCTGTTCCAAAATAAATACAGTGACTACAGCAGACTATAGATAGGCCTGCCCTACACTATAAGTTCACTGTAGTCCTTTTTTAAGTTAATGCAGAATGCATGCATAATACCAACTAAAACAATTGCAAATTTAAAACTATATTTGATTTTGCGGATTGAAGCCTACTTAGTTTGTGTGGAAATTTTGATGAAGTAATCAAATTACAAGTCACAGAGTGGACCTGGGTTTTGGGTTCTCTGGGGGGTTTGGGGAGTGTATTCTGTGCATTAGCACCATGGACAGCAGACACATTAATAATAAACATAGACTACATCTTTTTTTGAAATCCTTTCTTTTCTTTTATTGGTTGTATTGAAGGCTGACTGTTTTTTTATTATAATAATAATAATTCATCACCTATTAGTGAAATACCCATTCACTCACTCAAAGTTAAATTTATTTAGGCCAAACACTTGGCAGGACCTTTTTGACACTCACTCCACCTCTAGATGGAGCACATTCTGCCGTTCAGCTCAGCTCCTTTGGATCCTGGAACATTTACACAAATGGATATGTCGATTATTTTCAAAATAAAATTGCTTACCGAGCACGATTCTGCGACACTGGCCTACTTTTTGAAAAACACACCGCTGAAATGTGTGATTGTAGTTAATGTAATGAGTTCTTGTACGGGTTGAATAAGTTCTGTTTGCTTTGTCCCTTTCAATGTCTTGTTGTTCACATAGACACGTGACAGACTTTGCGCTTTTATTTTGTGAAAAATTATACGTCCGGGTTTGTTCGGCTGACTCTTGCTAACTTGACGCAGCAGCTCTTTGTATGACTGGTCCGCGAGGCATCTCTGCACCAAGCACACGCGCGGCAGCAGCAGCAGCAGCATCGGAGGAAAATTAAAACACAAGAGTCCCAACCAGGGACAGACAGGGTCCAACAACGTCCCATGTCCGAACCAAACACCGCCACCTACAACGTTAAAAGGAGGGAAAACGACGCTTTTTAAAGTACACTATTGCCGGTGGTTCTTAACGCCAGGTAGTGAAGAAGTGGGTTCACTGGGAAGTTTACTAACGTTAATTACAGCAGCAGCATGAAAGCCGGTGTGGACAGGAGAGCATCAATTTTAAACTTCACTGACTCCATAAACTTGGTTTAGGTTTATTTCGCCGAAATATTTGCTTGAAAGCTGCATTATTTTCCAAAAGAAGCTTGCTTTTTTTGGACCGTGGTTGCTTCTCTGTTTGGTCGCTGAGGGACTCGCCAAAACATATAACTTTGTTAAACAAAAACAATAAGGTTATCAGACATTCACAGAGATAAGAGAAGAAGGAAAGTCGAAGGGAAGGACAGACGGAGAAGTGGATGTATATTGAGCCATGGATGTAACAGTTTACCCGCCTCCTCCTCAGCCTCTGGCCGCGTCAGACCACACCAGGCTTGGGCAATTCTCCTACCCTGACCCGGCCTTTGGTACCAACAAGGTAAGCAAGGAATGAAGGAACCTACATAGGCTACTTCTGTTTCCCATTGTCTAGAGATAGTTTTTTGGGGGGATTACTTTAGCTATCTTATCTCTCTGTGTATTCATGCGTCTTGCACTGCCAATTAAGTGGTAATTAATTGCTTTATTATACTCCACTTATTAACGCAGCTACTGAAGGTAACTACATTCCAGTGTTACTCATTTATTTTCATCACATCCACTCACTGGATGACACAAATGTTCTAATTTTGCTCCCAGTGTGTTGTCTGTGATGTAATGACACCTTTAATTAGAACTTCATCACTGGTAATTGAACGGTAATTAAGTTTAAATATGCACCACAGTAGAAGATTTAGGGTTAGTATGAAATACATGGTAAGTTAAAGTGTGAGGAACATACATTGTTAGATGTGGTATGCTTAAAAGAGTTCATATTTACTGAAGTTGTGCCTCTCTCATTGTCTTTTTAGTGATATTTAGGGTTATTGGTGTCTGGGAAGCTCTGCTGTCTTTCTTCCACTGGAGCTAGGTCAAAGGTCAGGCTCATTTTCACGACAGACAGACAGACAGACAGACAGACAGACAGACAGATAGATAGATAGATAGATAGATAGATAGATAGATAGATAGATAGATAGATAGATAGATAGATTTATTTTCAGATTTAGGTGTCTAGGTACCTTAGGACACACACAAGACATGTGGGACCGTTCCATATGACAGTGATTAATTGCTTAATTATTTTACTAGGTGCTGCTGATGAGTGCATCTATAAGGGCAAATCACTCTTCAATTTTAGCACAATAAAATGGAACACATTAATTTTGTTGTTTGGTTGGATAATGCAATTTCTTAATATTTAATATAGATAGATACATAAATAAAAATACATTTCTATATACACAACAATGTTAAAATATACTGTCAAAATAATTCACTAGCTTTACACGTCAAACTGTGTCAAGCTTTATTGAAATTACATGCAAATATATTTCTAGGGATGTAAACCGAATAAAATCACGTAATAAAGTAAAAGGCTTTGCTGACTGGATACAATTCATGCTCAAATTCATTATGTACATCATTTTAGCACAGTGGGACCCAAACTGAGCCAGTTGTTACTGATGGTCACTGCTGACCCAAGAGTTATAATTTACAGTACTTGGGGGACCACTTTCTTCAATTTTGCTGACTGCTTTTAAATTATAATCTATCTCTGTCATGGAGTTAGTGGATTGAATGATGTCAGAATATACTGTCATCACTGAGTGGCTAGTGTACAATTTAATGATTGATTGGATTATTAACAGCCCGTTATTCTGATCCTACCCTGCCTGCTCACATTATTAACTCACAGCATCACTACACTACTGAGGAGCTGCTTTCCCCCTCAGGAACAACAGCATGTTGTTGTGTTTCCAAAAGCTTTGCTTTAACCAGAGTAGCTGGGTTCAAAATGTAGACTGTGAAAATAATGGGATATAGAAGTCTAAGAGAAAATGACCCTACTTCTTGTTTGATATAATATTTTTAGAATGAGTTTATTGTCTCAATTACTACTTCAAGTCTTCTTCAATACAGCATGATGTTCATTTTGTAAATTGTGGTCCCAGTTATTATAACATATACGATAAAGCCGGGGACGGTTTAGGGGCGTGGCTACCGTGTCTAATTTTTTTTATTGACTGTGTACAATAAAATAGCCTAACTTGTTTTTGGGTATCCATGTTTTAATGTTAAACGTTACCCTCTCACTGTGTGTTTTCACTTCATCAGAGTTAATTGAGACATTTTAGTTGCTAGAAATGCTTTGCACAGCATTCTTCTAACCAAGCTAGCTAGCTACCGCTAGCTTTAGCTGGTAACCATGGGGACAGTTTTCTTGTTTTCGGCTTTGCCGTACATGTTTATGAATGGCGCCAGTGGCCAGAGGTCTGCGTTTACCTGCCAGTAAATCTTCACTGGATGACTCTCTTCAAAAGTGTTGAAAAGCTGCAACGTTCTCTCTTTACATTAGCGCATTGCAACCATAATCAGGCATCATCGTCCCCAGCTCCACCCTCTCGCCAAAACATCTGGTTGCAAAAAAACAAGATGGCAACACCCGTATTGCCAAACTCAATGCTTCAAAACGGCAGTCCACAGACCAATCGGTGACATCACAGATGCTACGTCCACTAATTGTACAGTCTATGGTTCAAACTATCTGCTAAAGAGCGCCCGCCTAAGTGCCACCACTGTCCTGACTTTGGTTCCAGATTAAGTAGGCTACTCATTTTATGCATGTTTTGGGGATGTAGTTTGCTTTTAGGTGTGCTGTTAATGTATACTACTGTTTGTTACATGTGCAAGCCAACTATCTTCATATACCTCCTTGAGTGGTCATTTCAGAATAAGAAAAGTCTTCTGTAGAAAAACAAACCATGAGTGTGACAGCCAGCTCCAGAAAGATCTTGGAT
Organism: Percina caprodes; assembly: GCA_013375575.1. Classification (NCBI taxonomy): domain Eukaryota; kingdom Metazoa; phylum Chordata; class Actinopteri; order Perciformes; family Percidae; genus Percina; species Percina caprodes. The sequence goes on along the minus strand of JABXJD010000334.1, from coordinate 566,124 downwards.
AACAAAAAAATTAATTAAAAAACATTTTGCTTTGTGATATGTAATTGCCATTTACATTCTAAAGATACAGTTTGATTGATGTCTGATGGAGAACTAATTATGATTTCTTGCATACTATGTAAACCTTACAGTATGGCATTTATTATAAAGTAGATACTTGGAATGGGGGGGGACCTCTGCCCTCAATAAGTGCTGATTGGGCATGAACGTAATATCACATCAATGTCTTTATGAGCTTTGGTTATTTACTGTTTGTGCAATTGATGACAATTTTAATTGTGATTATGATTTTGGCTCCTAATATTTAAAAAAACAGATTAAGTGAAAGAAAATGATTATTTTGCACATTACGTTTTGCAAAAAACTGAAAAAAAAAGTTGAAACGCCAAAAGTATTAAGGGAAATTTCACAGTTCAAGGTGTTTTCACTGTTGATTTTTTGAACTGTTTTTTAAAGTTCAATAATTGCAACATCTTTCCAAAAGACGAGGAATGGTGTTAAATAATTGTGATTTCAATATTGACCCAAATGTCATGATTATGATTTTTCCATAATCAAGCAGCCCTTCTGTCAGTATTGCATTGTCGCGTTAAATGACTACACTCACTGTGCTGTATCTGCTGCTTGGCAGAACAGAAATTGCTTAGAAAAGCTTAGAATCTAACATTACGTGTAAGAAATGTTGTGCATACAGAATCATACAGGATTGCATTGTGTTGCTGTAAGTGAGTATATTTGTTTCAGAGAGGGAGGAGAGATAGAAGATAGACGCTGTGGATGTAGAGAGTGAGCTGTGTGGTGTGGTTGGGGGTAGGGACTGAAGAGAGAAGGAGGGAGAAGAGGGTTGTTGGGGGTAGGGATGTTGTAGAAGAGAGAGAGAGAGAGAGAGAGAGAGAGTGGGGGTGGGGCCACTAAGGTTTGTACTATATTTCTCTCTCTGTGTCTTTTGATTCACGGCTGTGTCGGCCTGATAGAAGAGATCATATTACTGTGTGGGGGAATAGAGAGGGAGAAAGGCATAGCAGAGGAAGTAGGAGAGGAAAGTAGGAAGCACAGAAGAAACTAAATGAGAGAAAAAAACAAAGAAGAGGAACAGAGAAGAGTGGTTGAGTGAAAAAGAACGGAGTGAAGCTGTGTGTATGTCCTACAGATGTGTTTATGTAAAGTCATAAAACCAGTGGTGGTCTACATTTTCTGAACAATTACCTCCGAAAAAGCTAAACTTCACCACAAATGCCTCGTGTCCACTGCATGGTCAGGCTCAACTCAACCCACTTTTGGTATAGGCGCTTTTCTCTATTTCATTTCCCACTGTGGATACTACCCCCTCAGTGTAGGTGGGATTCACTGCTGTTTACCATTGGGATGCAGCTTGAAGTTGCCGTGACATTCGTTGGATTCCTATGTTCAGTTTTGCAGGCTGACATTTTTTTAAATCTGTGCTGAGTGAATAAAAAATTGTGGCTCCTATAGATGGTAGCTTGGCTATTTGAAAAGTTCGGGCAGGATGTCCAATGTCGTGCTAGTGACGATTCTCTCCAATCCGTGGTTTGCAGTGATTACCTCAACTTTAAAGTATCGGCTTAGTTTGCCTGGAACATTGACTGAGTGATGGTGGGACCAAAAAAAGTACCAGGCACTATCCACAACCTTTGCTAATAGAAAACTATAAAAAGAGTTTAATGTTGATATATTAGACATACATTAGCCATTACCTGTGCTCGTCCTCCACACCCACACTCAAATTTATATAGTATTGCATTGCTATGATTAGGGCTGGTTTTGTGATACTATACAGTGAATTCGATACCGGTTCCTGAACAATACTTTTTCCAATACCAATTATAATAAAATAAAACCAATAAAATCCATGCATTATTAGATCTTGGTATAAGTATGCTGCATGCTTTTGGCTAACTGACACTGAAGAGACCTTCTCCTTAGATATTGAAATTTGGTTTTGAATGACATTTTGTGGATTCTTGGAGGCAATCTGATCGGTGCCTAAAAGTATCAAAGTTCAGTACCCAGCCCTAGCTATAATACCTGGGACTACAGGCTTCTATAGCCTAGTTTAGTGTATCTTAAGGAAGCTTAAGAAAGAGTAATACACTGTATTCAATTACTAAAGAAAAAGACAAAAACTACATAGTCTAATCATAGTCTGAAGATGCTGGTAAACATGGTGGCAGTTTTGTCAGGCGACCACATACTGTGTTTTAATAAGCTGTGCAAATGTACAAATTATTATCAATGTTGTACCATTGAAGCAGTTGGTAATTCAAAACATATATGCTAATATATTTCTATAAATCTTTTTTTTTTTTGCCTAATGATTGAAATGTGTCAGACTCAGTGTTGGGATGCACATGCAAAGTTAAGTCACATGGAGGGCTGGTTGGATGAACTGAAGCGAGTGAGTCCCACTGAGCTCTGATTGGACAACAATGCTCATAATGAGTCTTCACAGATGTGAATCAATTCATTTGATACAAAAGTTAATTGAATGTAACGTTGCAATATCACGAGGTGACTTCAGCATCTGTATGGAATCACGCAAGTATTTTAGGTGGAACAGTTTAAATACATAACTATTGAATTGTATAAACCTTGTAAAAGAAAGAACAACATAAAGCAAAAATAAGAGAGGTGAGATGAATCAGGCAGTGTAGTTGAGGAAGAGAAATGTGCAAGAGGGACAGAGAGAGAGAGAGAGAGAGAGAGAGAGAGAGAGAGAGAGAGAGAGAGAGAGAGAGAGAAAGAGAGCCTAATGTAAACATGATGATTGTGAAAGCTGGCAGAGGTATTTCTAAAGCAAATAGAGAGGAAGAGAGAACGGGGAGGAACAAAGTAGGCTCTAGTAAAGAACAGGAAAATATAGATTGAAAGAGAGCAGCAGGAAAGTAGTCAGGGGACAGGATGAGATTTTGAAAAATGTACTCAAAACTTGGTAGAGGCGTTACAGCAGGTCTAAAGGACTGTCACAGTCATCTGAAGTCATGATTTCTCTTCAAATCCTGCAAATAATTGTATTAGTTCAGCAGCATGGTGTTTAAATTACACTCTGATATGTGCATGGCTCTGGTGCAGTATGTAGCTGAAATGATGCTGGTTTCAGCTGTTTCAGTGTCCCACTGTCCCACTGAAGTCTGGCGCTGTTCATTTCCCATGGGACGCTAGTGAATTGCCTTAAAGTGTTATGGGATGGCAGGTGACGTGGGCTACTTAGCAACACAAAAAATGTTGGGGGTTGAAAGTAAGGAAACCATAACTTCATGCAGATTCCGGATGTTCCTGCCATCTCCATAGTTATATGCCGAAAACTGACAAAGGGAAATGTAATGCAAAGGGTGTGACAGGAAGTTTAGTCAACCCTAAAAGGAGAAGATTATTATACGCCTCTGTCAAAGAAGAAATTTCTACATAAAATAATGGCTAATTGCTTTTTAGCTGCTTCAGTTTCAGAGTCCTGCTATTGTTCATGCAGGTAAACAGTGATGCTTGAGAAAGTCAGTTTCGCAGCACTGACGCGTGTAAAACACATCTGGGATTGTGTGTGTGTGTGTGTGTGTGTGTGTGTGTGTGTGTGTGTGTGTGTGTGTGTGTGTCAAACTCCAACAAACAGAAGAGGACAGAAGCAGGGCATCTGTAAATTACACCAAAAACAGTAGAGACTCAGCATAGTTTTTTTATTACATGACTACTTTGGTACAGACATTACCCACCACTGTGGGAGATTGGCTTCCGAAATATACTGGCCAAACACGTAAATCTACTCACATTTGGGATACTGTTTGTTCAGTATTTGTACAGTTTATTACAGAGGTGTAGTAAAGGTTCCTTATTTTTGTATTGACAACAGTTTAACCAAAGTTGTCAGTGGGCGAAATGCTACCTCAGTCCTCAGCAAGAGGCCTTTGTCTGTCTCCGATACTTACTCTCACACACATTACTGTCGGTTCAAAGTAATAGAAAGGGAACATTCTATTAAAGCCTCTGCCCATTCCTTCGCCGTCGTTGGAAACACTGCTGCTGTTCATGTAGCATTTTATAAACCCCGCCTCCACCCCAGCACTGTAAGCTCTGAGTCTACGTCAACTTGGATGACAATTTATTATAATTAAACTTGGGATTTAGTGTTTACCTGCGGGCTACACTCAGTGTTCATGTAATTATAAATCTGCTCCACACTGTCATTTGGCTGACTGCTTACTGTATATTATGATCGCTGGCAAGTGGCCATGGGTTTAACAGGATGATCCACTCGACTATGAAAAATAATGCACCCTACAATAAACCCTCACAGCAGTACTACCATTTTTAAAGAACAATTTTTGTCAGTCAGGATTACAACAATGTATTACAGTGGATTTGTCAGTATATTTTAAACGGCTTGTAATGTATCAACAACGCACTCAGCTTGTCTGCTTGAATGCTTCTCCTGATATATCTGCAGATCGCGATTTCGATTTTCGAAGTGAGATTTTTTTGTTACTTGTTTTCAAAAGATTGTGAAAGTGCACTACAGCAGTTGGTCTTATTTTGTTTATTATTTAATACTTTTTAAACATTTGAATGCGTCTGTTATTTATTTTAAGGGAAATTCAAAAAGGTTGATTTGTTTAACTGTTTCAGAGTTTTTCTAAGTTCAGTAAATGCCACATCTTTCCAAAAGTCAACGAGTTTTGGTGTTAAATAATTGTGATTTCTGTATTGACCAAACTTATTGTGATTATGTTTTTTCCCCATAATCGAGCAGCCCTACTCTCAGCTATTTAAAGCAACACTATGTAACTTTTTACGCTTCGGTCCCCTACCAGTTGGAAGTGGAATTGTCCCATTATGTCTCATTGAAACTACAGATCCGCTACCCGATCTGGCAAGCTTGCATAGCGCGGTTATAGCCGGTAGAGAGCCGGTAGAGAGTTGCAAAGCGAATGCAGAAGTGCCGTTCACCCTGTTACAAATTGATGAACCACTGAAACGGTTTTGGAAACATTATTTTAAGGTACAAAAAGTTACATAGTGTTGCTTTAAAAAAGATGAGAATTAGCCTCCATCAATTGTATCTTATCTTATCCTTTGGCCCCTTCCTGGTGTTTTTTTCTGTATCACATACTCCCACTGTCCCCACCTACAGTTTTCTAACCAGACTAAGTGTCGGTATCTCATCAAATTATCTATCAGAACACAACCAGTCAATCTGTTTGTCCGTCTGTCCATGTTGGCTGTCGTCTGTCATTCCCGCTACTAAACATCCCCCCACCACACACACACACACACACACACACACACACACACTCTCCCCTCCCCTTAAGCTTGCTGATGATTGGGTGACTTTCAGCACCGTTGCTTGTTTTTTGGTGTATTTGAAAGCGTTTCAGTTGGTTGAATCATGGGGACGGAGCAATGAGGGACTCCTGGTTGGTGGAGGGATGCCAAATGGAACAGATGGGCGGAGATAGAACGCTGTCAGGAGAGACTAATTATCAGGATTTCATTTCTAAAACAAACATATTGCAATCCAATCACATACTGCAATCATTGCTGCATTGTTCTGTGTGTGTGTGTGTGTGTGTGTGTGTGTGTGTACACTGTATTAGTGACAATAACTTGATTTAACTTGTGGGGGAATAGATTGGATCAGTTCCTGAGGAATCATTCGAGTTGTTGCGGCCCATTTTTCTTTAGCACTCCGCTTTTGGTCATGATCATACAATAATAAGTGGTGGTGTAATGCTAATTACTGTTGATGAATTCAAATAAATAAGTCACATTTGAAAGGCCCCTAATATAATCCTTGCTGTTCTGCTCCGTTTGTGGGCAAGTTTCAGTCACAAAAATGTTAATCAAGAATAAAAAGAAGAACTTTGCACTGTAAAATCAGCAGTTGAAAAGATAACAAGCAGTCTCAGTAGGTGTATTAGCGGACCAGAAACACTTTAAACTGTGGTTTGACATGAAGTTAGAAGCTAAAAAACATCTTGCTTACGCAGTCCAATCCTTAAGCATACTCCAAGTACTTGTCAAATGGTCAAATAGTTTCTGAAACCTCCCTCCACAACTTTTAGACGTCAACATTTGGTGAACTGTCTGTAATTTTGCAAAACCAGTAATCCCATAT